>JAWWMK010007480.1:7302-27621 GCA_035047105.1 Galeopsomyia nigrocyanea
TAATTACCCGGCAAATTCGCGAGTCACCCCCCCCCCCCCCCGTGCGATGTAGCTTATATAGGATTAGAATTGGCGGTTGACATTACTCACGCCCACCAGTGCCCGCTTCATCCGTCCGCTATATACAGGATTTACAATCGACTTTGATTATACACAAATGCGAGCGTGTCACGGTCTGACTATTTCTCGCGCTTTACTACTTGCCTCCCCGCGAGCGCGCGACAATTTCCATGCAATATTTCTTCTTTTTTATCCGGTAATGGCTTACAGCCGTTTTCGTGTTTTGATAGGGCTAGAGCTTAAATTTTTTTTTACGACGGCCACAAAAAAAAGTACAAAATTCGTCAGCCGTAACTGCCGTCGTTACAGCCGCGAGCTTTAGCAACGATAAAACCGTCGTGGCTGGATGGACGGGATGAAAAATTGAAAAATTTCATGTCACCGACACCGACAGATAGAGCTGCATGGCATTGTACGAAAGATAATTTCAGTAGTGTATTTTCCTGCTCATGTCATACGAAGATCGGAGTCAAAGTTGTACGAAAAGTCGTCGTCGTCGTCGCCGTCCGGGGAACGAGACTCGCCGAGTACGCGACAGCAGCGAATCATTCAGGAGCGTCAACTGCAGCTACGTCGCGAGATATCCGAGATACACGACACTCTGACTCGAGGACTTAGGAGTCGAAGTCAATTGCCAACCTGGGATGCCGCTTCCATAGCTTCATCTTCCTGGGCGGCTTCTTCTTCAGCTGCTAATTCCATTGGACGCACTCGACTCAAGAGGCATCACACCGCTATCTGGGACAATGTACGAGGTAAGTGTCGGCACGGCGTTAATTTATACAATCGATATGGAGAGAGAGAGAGAGAGAGAGAGAGAGAGAGAGAGAGAGAGAGAGAGAGAGAGTACCTATATAGTCAAAGTTTGTGTACGTTGCGGTTTACGCAGGCACGTCGCCGCTCTGGGACAGCGTCAGTTGTAATAGCACATTCTCCAGAGTCAAGCCCGCGGAGGACGCGGTGACGATGATCAAAGTTAACGCGAATCACAACGAAAGAGAGATGAACGACGAAGACGACGAGAACGGCAGGTTGCCAACGTGGGATCTGTTGGAAAAAGCGCTGAACAGCAAGTTTTCCACGTACAAGAAGGATCAGCCGAATTCCATCGACGTAAACAAGGACGTCAACGTCGACTATCTTGTCATCAGCAACGACACGAAAGAGCTTGCAAAGAAATCTACGTAATTTATACCTTTGAAAAGTGTTCATTTGATTAAATGTAATTTTCAAACAAATAAACCCGGCTATTTTCAATTATGAATTTCGTTTGGCGCATTATAAAAGATAAGTTAACAAGGACATCGGAAAGAGAAATGCCAGATAAGGTTATTACCGAGGTAGTTAAAAGTCAGTTGAATTTTATGGATGCACTATAGCAAGTGGGGGGGGGGGGGGGGGGGCCAAAATTTGTGCGGGCGCTCAAAGGCTTTTTCCCGGTGCATTTCCCCGTGAATCCTGTTTATTATGCGCCTCATAAAAGAGAAGGCCGCGTGTAATATAACTGTAACTACTCCGGGACGAGCGAAGCTCTTTCATGTGCTATACCGCCTCGCTCTATCTCGCTCTTAATGAAACGCATTCTCTTTTCTTTTTTTTCTTTTTCTTTTCGATCTTTATTAAAGATGAACATTCATCCAAATGTATTAATGACAGCTATGAAGTTTACCCTCTCCAAGTTCATTAATATAGCTCCTTCGTGTTTTAGGGGAGGAGGAACCGCAAGATACTTCAGGAAAGTGAGGGGGAGCCACGACGGAATGTCGTCCGCCGACCTTATTATTTCTTTATTGGAAACTGACCGCTCTTCGGAGGGTTTATCCAATAGTTCGCGGACTGGCGCGTGACAGATAAACTTTATCCGACATTTTTCGGAAGAAGCTCTTAAGGAATGTAATTCTTTTCAACTGGGGGTGGGAAGGAAGAGCATATTGCAGTAGTATGCAAAATGGAAAAGTTACTTCGTTCATTGCCGTATTTAAAGTGAATTAGAACTTTTAAAGTTTCGTGTAAATCATGCGGGAACTTCAGTCCCCATTACGTAACTTTTTTACGCGATGATTCGAAGAAAAAAAACGAAAAAGTTCGTTCTTTCCCGTCATAAAAATATTTTTTCGTAATAATCTCTCTCCGCGTATAAGCGCGCGGAGGTAATCCAATCAACGCAACCCCCATAAATCCTCATCATTGCCAAAAAAAATATTCCTCAAGCTGAGCAAATTGCCTATTTACCAATCTCTCACAATAAACTCAACTCTTCCCCCCTCCCCTGCCCACGTTTCGATGCGAACTCGAGATAGTACTCCTTCAAAAAAAAAAAAAAAAAAAAAGGAGGGGTGGGAAGAAAAAAAAGCATATCCTCCGTAAGCTTTATATGCGAATATCCATCTTTCTCAAGCAACACGATTAACATAATTGTGCTGTCGCTTTTATCGCATTGTCTTTTTTTTTCTCTTTGACATGACGGTTAATTCACATAGGTCGTGCGCACGCCGCCGCAGCAGAGCATTCGTATATAGCATAAAGCAGCAGCAGCAGCAGTAGCGCCACCCGAGTTAGTAGGTCTACTCTTTCTCCCCGTAGGAGGGTTGCGCGCGCCACTCGCGTCGCAGTCAGTCTCGCAGCATCCCTGCTCGGCTTCGCATCGCAGCAACCCCCAATCACGTTTACACTCCGCGAGTCGCGCGCGTCGAGTTCACTTTCCAAGCACCACACCAAGTACACGTGGAAAGTGCGCGTTTACGAAAAAAAAAACAACATAATAAAATTTGCAAAATAAAAATAAATTGTGTGTCGATTCGCGTGTTTAATTCGGATAAGTGAAATTTAGTTGTCTTTTTTTAAAATCTTCCCGCGAATGTGTGAGATAGATATTGAAATGTGCGACACTGCGTAGAAGTTGTGGCATTGGAACGCGCCAAACGTTTGGTAAGGACCCATGCACTCGTCGCTGTGACGCAACACATAGGTATACATAACACACGTATACGATTTGCAGTTGTGTATAATGTCGAACGAGCGCGTTTATATACTTATATATCGTCGATTATCATCGTTGACCCTATAGCCCGGCCGTTCGGATCATTGTATGTCGAGAGCATTATTACACATCGATTTCCGCGAATGTAGGTTACGGAATGCACATAAGCGTTGTTAATCAGTCGGGCGATATTGCGCGCGACCTCGATAACGTGGTAGTTTTGCATTGAAAAATTAAACGATATATTTTTCACTCGAAGCTTCTATATAGACAATAAAATTCGGTTAATGCAATAATCGTAAATCCAATCATTAGCAGCACGTAAATTGGCAAAGCTTTGACAATGGATCATCCCATTAAAACTGGAACCACCGTCGCAAGCGCGCGCGCGCAGCTATTTAAAAAAGATAAGCGTCAAGCGTGGCGCAGTGTTCTAATGGCACATACACATACACGCGCTTTTTAATCGGATGAACGCGTCGCCCACATGCGCACGTCAAAGACACACTCACGCAACGGCGATAATCACGCAGGGACGAGAGTTGCAGCCCATTATTAACGAGCAAAACCTCCGAAAATAATTGACGCGAGGGATCGATATATACGTACGTAGGTACGTCGCACTTTGACGACGACCATCGAGCTTGCGCCCTTTAATTTACATTCTTACTCTTGATGTTATTGCATTGATCGCGCTACCAATTGTTAATTAACATATCAGTTTCCACGAACGGATTATTATTTCGTAATTAAGCTTTTGCTCGTTGGCGATGTTTACGCGCATATATACGTATAGTTTGATCAAATGCTCGTTAGCTGTAGTTGCTTAGAAATACATTTCGATACAAACTATTCCACGCTGAAAAAAATAGTACTCTTATAACAAGAAGACAGTAATCTTAAACAAAATCCTCTTGTAATAGGAGAATTAATTCTTTTGTTAGAAGAAGGTTTCCTCTTCACTGAGAAAAAAATCCTCTTGTTACAAGAGGATTTTTTTGTCAGTGCATGTTCGACAAATTTCAAATCCACGCGAAAAATGCGGCACAGTCGAAAAAGCACTGAAAATGTCGCGAATTTGAAAAAAAAGAAGAGACAAATATCATTGATTGGTTTTGATAGCTCGTACGTGCAGCTAGCCCGCCCGTTTATTTTTATCTGTCTACACTCGCGAAAAGAACCCAAAAAAAAAATAAATAAAAATAAGCAACGGCGGCGTTTTCCAGCTTGTTAAAGGCGATAAGCGCGTTTCAACGTCAATCTGCGCGTCGATTCAATTTTCGTCTGACGTATACCTATATATATATAGACGATACGCGTGCTTTTAGTTTCGCCCGATGCTGGTAAATAGAGAGAGAGAGAGAGGGGAAGATTTTTTTCGTTTTTTTTTTTCGCCGTCGAGAAAAATATCACCGCGCATTGAAATGAGCGATCGTGCAAGTCGTCGCCAATCCATATTCCAAAGAGCGCGCTGCTGGTCTTAAATCAAGCGAGAGCACCATTATTCTCGCGAGAAGCGCGGCGCTCGTGCACCTTCCTCCGTCCCCGACCTTACCTCCTCTATCCAAATGCGATTTCGCGTCATTATTGAATATCCACGGAGAGGAAAATGGTGTCGAGTTTTCACGACGATGCAAATGACGACGACGGCGACGACGACGACGACGGCGAGGACGGAGGGGTGGCGTCGTCGTCGCACTGCTGGTAATGGTCTTTTTGTTGGGGAAGGTGCTACGTGCCGAGAGACTTGTCACGGAATACGCTCAGACGCACGTATCGAATCATTGACTTTTTTTCTTCCTCACTCCCGCCGCTCATCGACTTTCATTTCTTGTATTTTCTTTTTTTTTTCTTTCTTCCCGGTTACTACTTCGATATTGAGTAACGAGTACGGGAAATGAAGTCGTTGTCGATCATGACGTTACGTTTTCGTGTACGGACTAGAGTTGCGGAAATTTTATTTGGATGTTCTCTACGCGCTTATATATACTATATCTACTTCGGGGAATTACATTTGTTATTTGAATGCGAATATTATATAATCCGCGAGCTTTTCAATTGGAAAATTGAAAAAAAAAACGTATTGCAATGAAACTCACGGGATTATATTTGTAATGGAGGCAGCACGTGAATTCATTATTCAGTTACGTATATACATATTTGAATTCTTTGTTCAATAATATATAATGCTTTATCATGCGTTAAATATTACACGTACCGTAAATAAACTACACTGACAATGAGTATAATAGTAACAAGTAAAACAAAAATGGCAACTAACGCTGACTCGTATAAAACCTATAATTGATAAATACTTGATGACGAGCATAGTAGTCTGTGAACGAGCGAAGAGTAAAGGAAAAAAAATACAATCAATAACAAAAGCGGTAAGTTCAATCACTCTCGACTAAGCACGCGCGCGCCCCTACAAAAAGCGCGCACACAAAAATAATCACCGCTCGAGCGAGAGAGAGAGAGAGAGCTTGAAAATTAATTATTCCGCGCGTACAGTCGCGTCGCGTCCGCAAGCTCGGCTGCAATAACAATAAACTTCTTCCGCGCATCTTGCACGCCCAGCAGCAGCAGCTCGTGCTCACTGCACAATTCCTCTCTTCGACCTCTTTTTACGTATTCTCGGGGCCGCTCGCGCACGCGTGAGAAAGAGACTCAGTTATACGCCACGGCAGTTGCGAAAATCTCGCCTGCGGCCTCGAGATATATAACTGCACTTTTGCCCGCACACACACATACACCAACCCCCCTCTGCATGTGGTTTCCGATAATTTACACCTAGACACACTGCGTGTTTGAATTAATGTTCCAACGAAAAGAAAAAAAAATCAGTTCTTTATTTCTTTTAAATCAAGCTCGATTGAATTTACGGAAAGAAAAGAAAATAGAGAAGAACGATTATGACGAGAGAAAGAGAGGGATAGAGGAGAACGAGCGTGCAACGAGGTAGAAATTACAACGGTCGGGCAAAGGCAAATAGCGCGAGAATAAAAGAGAGAAGGAAATTAGGCGAGGCGCCGTACGAACAAAAGCCCCAAGGATAATGCGGAGACACGCGAATAGAAAAAAAAGAAAAACCAAAATCCCTCGCCCCATCCTCCCTCCTCCCCCTCCGAGCTAATGAATTTATCCAGTGAAAGTTCTATTAACTCGCCTTGGAATTGAATTGGTTGCCGTCGTCGCTGCTGTATAGACGCGGGGAAAAAAAGAGAATTGATGCACTATTGATATTGCAAAAAAATAAAAGAAAATTCCTTGTCACGAATCCCAGTGGTCGATCAAACAAACGGTAAAGGGTCGCGCACGGAAAAAGAGAGAGAGAAAGAGAGATAGATAGATAGAAAAGAGAATGGACAGCTGGAAAAATACAAGTGGATGGAAGTTGGCACATCGTCGACCGAAAACACATAGCTCTCAAGACGAGCCATACATATACATCCGAGCCGATAAAACACTTGCGGTCGTACACGGCAGAAAAGTGAGAGGAGGGGGAGAAAAAAAAAACGACAAAAAAGACGACGACTCTATTTGTCCTTTAACTCTTGCGCGCTCTTTCGTTCCGTTTACCCATCTATAATCGAGAGAACCGTCATGAATATTGCCGCCAAAGTTGAGTTTTATTATTCAACGACGCGCATTTGCATTTATACACTCAAGGCCGTACGGGATATATACACTCAACTATATAACGAAGCTAATTTTCAGGGCCGCTGTTTTCGCAAATTAATTTCTGCGCTCGCCAGAGAATATGTAAATTTTTAAAAGCGCTGTAAAAGCACACGTACGCGCGTTAATTGATTTCGCAAAAATCAACAAAAAATAACATTTTTACAACGTTTAATAACCCCCCAAAGTAATTATTGATTTAACCGAGCGCTATAACGAGATGAAGAGAGGTGAATAAAATACACGCAGAGCGACAGGGTATGAGTGTATATATATCGAACGGTTAATGAGGAGATGTTGACGCGGGCTTTCGGTGTGTAACTGAAATTTTCACGAATTCCTCTCGGTTGCAAAGCGTTGTATACGTACGCGCGCGCGGATACGGGTGCTTGAATATTTCAGCGATTAATTAAAGACAAGGGTACTTAATTTGCTCGGCGGCTGCCTGGATATTTCTGGTGTGCGCCACGTCGGCTAGTAGGTATACGATTGATTATCTACCACGGCAAATCAAATTTGCTTGGACGATTAACACACCAGTGCTTTGCTCCCCAACCTCGTCCTCGCTATTTTCAGCTTCGTTCTCTAGTCTCTCTCTCTCTCTATTTTCGTAGAGCTCGGATTCTACTTTCGAGCTTCGGAGATATAAAAATACCCTGTGTGGATGATTTGTGGAAACTCTCATTTTACATCATCGTTTTATTACCTTCGATCATTTGGCACATTATACGATGGTCAATAAATCTCGTGGATAGATAATATTTTTTTTTACTGCGGCGAGCTCTGATGAAGCTTTCATTCGACTATATTCTTCCTCCATCAATGGATTATATAGCCTCGTTATATCGCAATGGTCAAGCAATCACAGTATCCTCTTACAAAATGCAGGAGGCAAACGTTGTCCCATCAAAGGGCAATTCTGGGGGGGTCGTCTAAGGGTTAGCCGAATTAGCGCTTCAGAATTTACACGTAGCAGCAGCAGCAGCCGCGGCAGTAGTATATACATATAGGCGTCGACGAGAGCGCGCCACACAATTGATTTATCCCGTAGGAGTAGAGGCATAGGAATTAACTGGCCCAACGGCTGCTGCTGTTGGCGCGTGTACACGTTCGATTAGCACTCCCTTCTCCTCTCGCACCCCGTTTTGCATGTCCTCTATCCTAAAGACACACGCACACACATATACGTACAGCTGCACCACACAATTGCGTGCTGTTACCTGTGCAAAGAAAGAATTACCTTCTCTCAATTGCAATTAGCAATTCAAGCTCGGCGAATGCGTAATAAGCTCCGAAATGCAAATGTGCCAGGCGGCCGCGGAATGAGGCGAATGAACTCTCTCTCTCTTTCCCTCACGCGAAGGGATACGTATACAAATGAGAGTGGAAATCCTCGCGGTCGTTGCTGCAGCATTGTTTTTTTCTCAGAAGTGAGAGAGAGAGAGAGAGAGAGCTCAGTAAATTTTTTCCACTCTCGAGGATCCAAAGCACAATGGTTTTCGCTTTTTTTTTGCTTCGCTGCATGCAGCCTCGGCGCGCAGACCTCAAAAGCTTCTATATTCGTTTTTCTCTTTCTCTCTCTCTCTCCTTCTTTTTCTCGTTCTTTGCTCGCACAAAGGAAGCAACGCTTATATATACTTTCGCTAATGACGTCTTCGCGAGGCGTGCCGACCGCTCGCGCGTGTAGCGATTGTTTGTGCTTTTTAATCTACAGTTTAAATTTATTTTTATCTGTTGCATGCCCGCGCCGTAGCAGCTCTTTTATGCACGAAAGTACGTAAAATTCGATTTGAGCTTTTTTCTTTTCACGACGAAGCTTGGTTGTAAAATGAATTTACGTAAATAATGTGAAAAGCTAAAAGTGCGAATATATCTCCAGAAAGCCATTAGAGCCTTAAGTCCGCACGTTAGTGCACATTAGGCATGTGCATAAACGCACACACGGGGGAGAGATTATTTAACGCCATAACGATTATTTCGCTTGGAAAGCATTGCAGTAGGTAGGTAGGTTTTGGTCTCTCGACAGGGCCATGGCTATATAGGCGTGCAAGTACTGGGCTCGCGCGCGCGGGAAAGCACGTGCGCGGAAATTCAAATTGCGGCGCACGTATCGCGCGCGCGAAATGCAATTTCCCCAAGCGCGCGTCCAGGGTAACAAGTCATCGCGTATAATCGCGAGTCGCTCGCTCGCTCGCTCGTGCGTACCACCAACTCTACCTATATGACCTAACGTTTTATACATGCGTTTTTTTTTTCTTCTTTTCTTTTCTTTCGGGGACTTTAATTTACAGCCGTACTCGCGTGTGCAGCCCTAGATGTATAGTAGATGGAGAGAGAGAGAGAGAGAGAGAGAGAGAGAAAGGCTATTTGTCAGGCTTTACGAGCTTCGAGAATTCAATGACCAAGTCGCCATTTGTTTCGGGATATTAGAAAATATAGTGCTAAGTGCATTGATCGATCGCCACGTACACGTCATTAATAATTGACGTTTGTAGGATAGGCGAGTCAATTAATAATTCAACGGAACGCACGGACGGACAATGGAGTGCTTATCAAAAATGAATTGGACACTGCAGCAAGCTTTTGGTAATGGGAGGGAGAGAGGCGATTTCGAGAAGGGGGCGAAATACTCTTTAACGAGTCGGCAGATTGCAGTGAGAGTGGGATAAGCGCCTCTTGACCTCGCAGTCTATGATCACTTGCGGCTGCTGCTGCTGCCGCCGCCATCACCACCACCGTCGCGTTTTCCTTCGGTCGACTGAGAGAGACAGAGAGGAGAGAATGGCAGAGGCGAGATGGCCTCGTGAAATTGTTTGTTGCGAAACCAGGTCGTTTTACCCTCTTTAATTGAGCCGTTGCCTACGCCAGTCCCCAACGGTAAACAACTTCCAGCAGCAAAATTCGATCTGATACTTACCGTTTTCTATACGGGAATTCTAGTTAACTGCTATCTACCGTTCTCTCCTATCCTACTCCTCCCTTTCTTTTCTTCGTTTTAACTTTCGATAATGAGATTGTTGGATTATTTGTCGAATGATTCAGCGCGGATTACGCAATCTCCGTCAAAATTAAACTTGATCCTCTTTTTTATTGTCCGTTGTTGTTGATATTTCGAGAAGGAATTGCGATTGCCGTGCGTAAACAAAAAATAATAACAGAGAATTTCTATTTTCATTACTTTTTACGTACACTCCCGCTCGTTTTATTCGCACTTGGGGAAAAAAAAACTTTTTTTCTAATAATAATGGTCGTAGCCGCAGCTGTAAAATTCGCAGTAAAATAGCCGAAGCAATATGAAACTACAACGCGCAATTAAAGCGAAAATGAAAAATCGACCATTTATTTCGAATTTGAAATTTGATTAACGGTTATAATCAACGTTCGCGGTACACACGCGAATTTTCAATGAAGCCTCTCACGAATGCGTCGTTTAAAATTTCACGAAAGAGCGTGAAACTGCTATATACCGGGTGCACGAGTACCGCTTGACCTTTGCGCATACTCAGCTCTTTTTTTTAATCTCTCTCTCTCTCTCTCTCTCTCTTTTAATTCTCCGTGCAGTGCTGTCTTTATCATCTTACCCTCGTGTTCTCCATTTCACGCTTGCTCGCGTTCTCGAGCGGTGTAAGCGTTGTAATACGTTAATCGACTCGAGTGTAAATTTTTTTGCAAAGTCTCTCGTTCGAAGAAGATTGAGGCAGGGAAATTGTCGAACGACGAGATGGGAGAAGCTTTAAAGCCCGTGTTTTGCGAGTTTTGGGCGATATAATTGAAGAGTTTCAGGTCGATTAGCCGAGTATAGAGTAGAGCGATTAATCGTGGCATCGGGGACGTAGCTAAATCGTAAATTAATTAGGTCACGCTGCTGCTGCTGGTGCTGTGAACGCGCTCCGTTGCCTTCCTATATCCTTACACACCTCTAATACACCAGCCTCGAGGATGGCCTTTATTCCGCAGAAATTAATCGCATACGTAACCCGATACAGTTAACTAAATTCGAGAGACTATCTTCTACTTTACTTTTCGAAAGAAATGATAAAGTTTTAAATGGAACTTGAGTGTTACATTTGCATCTGTACTAATATTTGTTGAAAGAACTCGGCGCTTTTTTTTTCCTCTCACGGTTTGAAGTATCAAAGTTACAGCCGCTTTTTCGAAAGTAAATACCGTCGGGAGATGTATTCTCAGCAAATACAGAGGGTATAAATTTTTTTTCTGAAAAATAAATGCGTGATATACATCGCACACTCACACGAGCAAAGTCTTCTATTTTGTTCTCTCCTTCACTCACAAAAATAACAATAACAATAATAATGAAGGTTGTTCTGAGCAACCATCGAGCTTTCTTATTACGATCGGCTCATAAACACAGGATCCAATCACTCTCGCTCTCGTGCAACGTAATAATCCCGGGCCATGAGCTCCTTTGCTGCTGTTGCGAGCATAGTAGGTCAGAATGAGTGGGGGGAGGTTAATCCCCTTGGCGCGTGACCCCCCCCCCCCAACTATACTACACAGAGAGGTTGGCTAGAGAGCGCACAGGGCACACGCATGTATCATGCATACATGCGTCGATCGCGCGTGCGCGCCTATAGTAAGCTCGTCTATTTGAATTTCCGCTCCCTCACTGTCGTTTTGCCGGCGGCGGTGGCGGGCCTCATTTGTTACGCGCGGCTGTGCCGACTGATCGCTTGGAATCGCGGCCGCTGCTCTGCCAATGCTGCTACTCTTCATCAGATTAAAAGGAAATCGCGCATTGTTATGCTCCAAATGTGCTGCTGCTACTGTGGCAATATGATGAGCGACTAATCTGCTTCTGCCTGCTGCTGCTGCTGTACGAGGATCAAAAGCATTATTCTCGCGTATGCGATCATTTGATGCGATTGAGCTTCTCATTTCATTTTGTTGCGATATGAGTGGATTGGGAATACGCTGTTTTTGTTTTCAATCAGTAGAACAACTCAGTTTTTAGTCAGACGCGTTTGAATGGAAAATTGATGTATTTTCAAAATTTTAATAGAGATCAGTAGAATAGGTTTACGCTTGGTCAGGCGTGCCATTTTCTAGATTTTTAAATCCATCCAACACACTTGTTAACAAAATCTAACGTAGAAGCTCAAACATGGTTTTCCAATCAAGTTATCAATAATGAAATCGAACGATAGTTACAGGTCGATGTAATTGTCGGGTCGGAAAATCGAGCGAAGTGTGTCCTTGCCAAACCGAGCTAACGGATTCCATTACAGAGTCTGCACTTGAATTGACCTCGAATGCGATCACTGGTTTGGTAAAACACGCCTGCGAGAGGCTGTAATGGTCGACTAGGGATTTGTCTGGCATCAGGGACGTCGCGCTCGCTCTCTCTCTCTCTATTCTCGACAAGTTAAGCTAATCTCAGTCAGTCTTTATTCAATTGAGTTGACTTATTGATTCGACCACTCTTGTTGGAAAACTTGACTGTCTATTTAGCAAACTTACGCACCATTTTTTTCACGCGTATATAATTAAAAAAAAACAGAGATTCATTACGCAAACGTCACGATAATTGCTAACCTTCGCACACATGGCTGCTGTGGAATATACGCAAATTACCTTACTTTTGACACGCAATACTCGCACCCGTGAGCTCGCGAAGTGGGACGACTCCCTCCCTCTCTCTCTCTCACTCTCTCTGCCTCTGGCAAATAGTGAGCGGACATCAGATTCAATTTCCGCAAACGTGGCAAAGCACTCACACGGCTATCCGTCAATCCACGCCGCACCGCTTGCTGCCCGTTCTTCCATCCCTTTTATTTTTTTCATTCAACGCGTACATAGTTGAACGCGAGTGCGCGCGCGAGTTGTGTCGATCGATTTAGCAATTTATTCGGGAACAATAGTTTCGGTACAAAAGTAAAATGCGAGCGGTTAATTGAAAGGAATGAAAAAAAAGCAACGTGCACGTATACCGTCACACTAGTGGTATTGGTGGTGGTGGTGGATTTTTCATTTATTAATGGAGAACGAAAGAAAGGAAGAAAGGGAGTAGGCGACGAGAACTCGGAACTGCTGCGTTTCGTGCTCGATTGACCGGCGCTCGTCCGTTCCATTTGCCGATTTTCAAACTCAAACAAAACCCTACCCTCGCGCACTTTCTACCAGGAGAAAAGTGATTTCTGTTTGGATACCAGAATTCTCTCTCTCTCTCTCTCTCTCTCTCTCTCTCTCTCTTTCTTTCTCGACAAGTGGGCCAAATACCTCCTTTTATAGTCTCGAGTTTCCAAGCGCTGCGGAATTTTATTCTTTCCTCGATCGCGAATAAAACTCCATTTCAATTAATTGATAGGGCTTTTAAACGCCCGAGATATCTGATGAATAAACGAATGCCCGCGGTAAAAAAAAAGGAAAATCTCGAGGCTTTCAATTGAAATTCTTTTACGCGGAATAGAAGCTTAAACCATTTGAAACTTTGAAACGTAATCTGTCTCGCTTTGAATGCCGCTTGAGTTTGGTGGGTGCTAGCGCGTGAAAAGTGCAGCAAGCTTGGTGTATAAGCTCGTGGTATATATCAAGAGACTGTGTATGTCTCTCTCCGGGCGACGACAATAAGGCTACGTAGACAAGCGGCGAGCGTGAGCCTTAAACGTCAATAACAATGTGTCGTGGGCAAGAGAGGACAATGGAGGATTATGCAGTGAGAGAGAGAGAGCGAGTGCCGAGAGGCCGGTCATTGTTGTGTTGCTCTGGCCGAAAATCCTCTGCTGCTACTACTACTGCCTTGCTGAATTATGGAAATGCGCGCCGAGCGCCACTTTGACAATAGGGAAGCACGCACATAATGCACACACTATGTATCTGTTATTCTCATTCTCATTGGATAAATATGGCGCCACTTGATTTCTCTCTCTCTCTCCCTCTCTCTCTTGCAACGACGACAATGCCAGTGGTTGATGGACTTATTTGTTGTATTTTCTCAGTGCTGCGCTACGCTGCGAGCCTCGAGGGTGTTTACTTTTATTAGCGCGCTTAATTGGACGAGCTTTGCTGCTGTTGCTGCTGCTGGTGTGCTACTGTGTTAGGTCGAGTGGAAAATGAGGAAAAGTTCGCTGCAAGCCTTAGTGGGAATGAGTTGTCGCTGCTGTCACTGATGTTTAAATGCAGTCGTTTTCTTCTCTTTTATTTTCTTCAGGAAATTGTTTAGTTTTTTTGTTTACGGAGTTCCGATGGTTTACGTAAGTTTTTATTACGGCGAGGAAAATAAAGACGATTGAAAATTTTTATTTGAAAAGTCTTTGTCAGCACCGGTGGAAAAAGATTTCTTATGATGGATACAATCGAACATTTAACAAAGACAATAAAGATAATGTGCCGTGCGTTCGAATATTATTCATTATTTTTGCCGTAATTTTTCAGCTATAAATGAATTTTCAGCGAACGTCCGATAAAGGGCAGAGTTAATACAATTAGCAAGCTCACTTTCACGGGAAATATCGCCTTTTAACAAACTCGCAAGTAATTTTCTCCCGTGCGAAAGAAGAAAAAAAAAATGTCGCCCTCGCAGATTGCAATTTCGCGCCGTTGATTAATCTAACTTAATGAAAGTAGAGCGCGCTTCTTTTTAAACAAATTTCACTCCCGAGGCACCGAACGAAAAAAGCAGCAGCAGCACGAGTAAAGGTTATCCAAGCGTTAAGAGCGTGTCTTTTGAGTATCCCATAAAACTCCCGAGTAGTAGTAGTAGTAGACGAGGGTGCTGCCCCGTAAAAATCGAGAGCCCATAAATGTTCGTGTTTATCGTTACTCGCGAGTTATTGTAATCTTTTGGGGCTTCATGTGTATGCACGTATCTATCGGTATAATCCCACGTTGATTTTAATGAGACGCCATTGTTATCGGTCGAAAGCTCTTCGCTTGTCGATCAAGAGGCGAGACAAGAGTTATATATATATTTTTTTCATTTCACAATTAATGGCCATTAGCGCGCGATGGATAATTGAAGAGTGCGCGCAGTTGTTTGCTCGTCTTACACTCTTTGTCTGGTCGCGCTGGCGCTGATGAAAGGTTTGCCAAGAGAAAGAGAGAGAGAGAGAGGGGGGGGGGGGGAGTCGACGAGGGCTTAACGAGGAAAAAAATTATTCCGCGAATCTCACTCATGAATATCGAATTTGCCGCGCGTTATTCAGTCCCTTCTGAATGTATTTCTCTCTTCTCTGTTTTTTTATTTCTTTCACTCACGCCCTCCTCGTTAACGTCCTCTTATAAATCTCGCGGAAAATATTTACGTAAATATGCTGCTGCGTCGTCAACTTTATTCTTCGCGAAGTTGTCTGCTCGGAATAAATTTCACTCGAGAGTTTTTTATTTTTTTTTTTTTTGCACCCCCTCATCCCCTCGCATCGACAACTATATTCGGTAGCTCGTAAATCGCCGTAATCTCGCACGCGTCGGTCAACATCGTTATCGAGCTTCTCGCTCTCTCTCTCTCTATTTTTTTCGTAACTTGATTTATGAGCTGGCACATGCATGCGCAACAGCAGTAGCGATCGCGCGCTATTAAAACGTATTGTTGTTCTTATACAGCGAACAACAACAAAAAATCGAGTAGAATGGCTTATCGAAATACTCTCTTTTTTCTCTCGCTCGCTTGGCAATATTGTTTACTTGCGCGCGAGCAATGCAAGAGAGGGTAGAATCTCATTTCCTCTGTCTCTCTGCGAATCGAACGTGAACGCGCGTTTTTCTCTTCCGCATTATGAGCTTTTCATTTTCCTTTACCTCGCCGTGCTGCTCTTTTTATTTTGCTATTGCTCTATACCAACCATGTCGAATGCTAATCCGACATCGGCTTGCCTTTTTTCAGTTTGCAAATCCGTGCTTCTCTCACTTTTTTTTTGTGCGCGCGCTCTTCATTCAGCAATGCCCTGTGCCCTCCTGCGAGAGAGAGCTTTTTCTCTCTCCGGATGCGAGAGAGGTTATAGGAGGATGAGCGCGCTGGGGATATTAATCACTGGTTTTTATGCAATTTATTGTTTGGATGTTCTTTTCAATGGGTGACTCGAATTGTCTATAGAGTGGGATTTTTGTTCGAGAGAAATTTGTAGTTAACATCGAATTATATAAATGTACAATTACGGTTGAGCGACAATGACGATGAATTTCTCATTGTTTCTATCAATTAAGCTTCTGACTGGCCGATGCTCGTTGTATAAATCATTGTTACGCGGATTCCTTTTGTGTATAATTGTGAATTTATACGAAAGCCAATAAATCAAGTTGATTGGATAGATTTTGCGTGGATGATATATTTCATTCCGGCGGCAAGCATTTATGAAAACCGATATATAATTTTGATTGGCCGTGGTATTATAGCCATAAATGGGCGTTACGATCGGTTAAATTTTCATGCCCATAACTTGAAAAAGAAAACCGTCATGATTTAGAGATTAAGTTCGTATACATTAATCAAAGCGCAATAAAGATTAATCTAGCATTCACGAGTTTTCCAAAGGAGGCTAATGCAAAACGAAATCTTGATCTAGATAGTTATTCGCGTGGCGGCGCGTAAACAAGAGAGAGAGAGAGAGAGAATAAGATTTCCAGCTGGTGGATTCCCGCAGACATAAAGTTAACCGTGCATATTTCAAGCGATGTCACCTGCCTCGTATAGCCATTCAACTTCATAAAGTTGGCGCGTTGTTTTCGCGCGTGCGGCGGCGGCGCCAGCCGATAAAACGTCTCGCAACGTGGCGCCGATTTATTGCATGACGCGAGCAGAGAGAGAGAGAAAAGAGCAGCCCACCACCAAAAACCCCTAACGTCAACAACCACTCCGAAATATTATTTTCAACCCGCTTCCTACTACTTATCGTAGCCGGAGAGTTTACGCTTTAGCCGAAACTAATAATCAAAGAACGCCGCTGCCGTCCTTGCGTCAAAAAAAAAAAGCTTGCGTGTAGTCCGATGAAAAATGCTCGAGCTTCTTTTAATATCGCGGTAATACCGAGAGAGAGAGCTTCACTTGAAATTCTCCACTCGTATTTCATAGCCCCGCGCTGCGGAACTTTTCGAACGTTCGTTTAGCCATAGACTTTCCGTGCCATTGATCATGATTCCACGTGGCTGAGTACGTATAACTTCGCGACTTTTTCTTTCGATCGCGCTGTGATTTTTTTTTCAGAGAATCCGCTTGTTGCTGCTAGAATTTTTTTGGATATGGAGAAAATATCGCGACGATTGATAAAATATTAAATTTTTTTTCCCACATACTTGTCTCGCTCGTAAAATTTTACGGCGCATACGTTTATTAAGAGTGTGTAATTCCCCAAAGTTATCGTCAACATTAGCATCGTTGTTTTGCCGACTAGTATAAGTGTCGGCCCCTCGCTTATGTAATGACGAGAACTTGTTATGACCGACATAAAGTGGAATTGCCGAATAATATATTTACGCAACTCGACGTTTATAGGCGTTATGATGGATTGTAGTATGTGTGCTCTTTTTCTCCCGTATCCTCTTCCTTGCAAGGAGAGAGAGGGAGAGAAAGAGAGAATTGCCTATCGTGCAAAGTATAACAAATGTTATAATATCCACAAAGGCCGTGGGGAGAAAAAAAAAATTCTGTTATATAACACGGAGATTTCCATGAATAAATCAAGTAAATGGGAGTAGCTGCTTTCCACTCGGCACTTGGGAATAAGATTCGCTCGAGAATAAAATATCGAAATCCTTCACATGACGAAGAAAGAAAGTGTGTGTATATATAGTCCCGCAATTCACAGAGCAAAAAAAAATCGAATAACATCATCTACGAGAGATAGAATGGTCAAGCGGGGACAATAGAAAACATCGAAAATGGAATTCCAGGATGAGAGAGAGAGAGAGAGAAAGAGAGCAAGCGCGCCAATTGCCATTTGTCCTAGACTCAACGAACGAACGAACGAAAAAAAAACACGATTTTTTTTTCTCGTTCGCGCGAGTGTACTAACTCAATTCCACGTCATTTACTTGCCGAAAGCGCATGTAGGACTCGCGCTTTTGTCCTCTCGAGGTTCGCGCACTCTCTCTCTCTCTCTCTCTCGCAATTTTCCAAGCGACCGCGTGCTAGGATTCCTCTCTCTCTGCAGAGATGTACGTTTGCTTAGGCACGCGGAAAGAACGACCTTTAACCCTCCCTCACGATGATGGCTTTTTATTGCGCGCGGAGCTACGATGTTTTCATCATCCTACACCAGCGTCTTCTTTAATAATATAAACGTTCTTTTCCGAGCAAACATCGAAACGAGATTTTTTACGTCACTGCCGCACACAAACACAAGTATAACGACAAAAAGAACCACGACGAGACTCTTATGTTCGCGTGGAGAGCGCGCGGCTCGTGTCTGAAAGGATAAAAAAAGCGAAGCACTCACAAAAGCGCGCCATTTACCGCAAGGAGAATTTTCCTTTTTTTTTTCTTCTCCCTCGTCTCTTGGATCACAAGATCGTTGCGAGAGGGAGAGAGAAAGAGAGACAAAAGAATGGTTTCTTATTTAAAATGACACGCGTTTCTATAGCCCCTTGTTGATAAGCTTAAACAACCTTTTTATTTTTCGTCCGCGTTGCACAAACATAAAGCCACGTTTACGTTTATTCTTCGAAGTGCGCTTTTCATATTTATCACAAAAGAAAATCCATTAACAATGCGTCTTGCAACAATGTGTCAAAAACGCTAATTCTTTCGCGCAAAAACTCAAACGGCGCACAGTTAAGTGAAATAAAACGTTAGCAGCAGCAGCAGTAGCAGCTCTTTCGGGTTGCGAGAGTTGTCTGACCAAACACCGACTTTTCCACTTTATTCGAAACTTCGCGCGCTGTACGCGAAAAAAGTTCGTGAAATATCTCTCGCGCATCAGTCACTTTGAACAAAAAAAAAAGAAAAGAGTAGAGAGAGAAACGTCAGTCAACACGTTAGTAGAAAGATTTCACCTGCTCTCACGGGCGGCAGCGCGGCCATATATCGGCGAGATAAAGGGATGGAAAATCTGTGCGGTCTCGCTTGGGCTGCTCCGCCATTAGGCAAGTTTTATTGCGCGTGTGGCCTTTCTCTCTCTCTCTCTCTCGCTCTCTCGATTCTCTCTCCCTCTCTCTTACTCGTTGCCGAGGTAAAATTAATGCCACGCCGACGCTGGGACTAACGACTAAAAGGAAAGTTTCTAATTAATGCAGCAGATGCGAGCTGCTCGCCTTTGTGCGGTCGCGCGTAACGTGTGTCCTCTAACCTTTCCACTTACGCTAGTTTTCATTTAAACTGGAAAGGAGAGTTGTAGGGGGCCGAACCCGTTTGCCCTCGATTATACTTACACATCAGTGTGACCAAAAAAAAAACACACTGTAATTTTTCTCGGCGAAAAACTGCGAGAGAGAGAGAGAGAGAGAGAGAGAGAGAGAGAGAGAGAGAGAGAGAGAGAGAGAGAGAGATGTGATAAAACCAAGTTACCCGAGCTTGCACAATATATTACAAGCACGAGAGAGAAAAAGTTTCTCGAGGGGGATGGTTTATGCACAAAAAAAAAGTTGGTATAACATCGTCAAATAATTAGAGCGAGGCCGTGCGCTCTAGTTGGCAGCTCGCAAGTATGTGTGCGCTTGTACATGTATGTGGCTACAAGAAGATTCGAAAGTTTCGGGGAGGGTTTGTTAAGTAGAAAAATTGAAGTTCCTTTCGCGCGCGCTTCCTCCCCCCGCCTGCACCGCTGTCGTTCATGCTGGTTTCGGCTTTACTTTCTTGTTAAAAAGTTTTTCGTAGCAGAGCGTTCGCCCGACGACGATAGGGCGAAAGGATATATCCAGGTGAGATTGTTCCTTCCTCCTCGCTTTTTGAGCCAACTTTGCTTCTTCTTTTTTTTTTACTTACTACACGAGCCGAGGATCTTCGATCGCAACGCGCACGATTTGCTATTACATTTGTTTGCTGGATTCGCCTTATGTGATTTCCGGAACTTTTAGTTTTGATTTCGTCCGACCTACTTGCTTGCTCTCCTATATATGTGTATTTCGCTTTTGGAATATCAGATTGGATAAAGCTTGCGTTGGTATTCATATTGTAAAAGTTGGCATTTACCCGGGCGAAACTGTTGTTTTTTGAGAATTGTTGTGACCTCTCTCGCTACGGCGGTAAACGAAATGGCTTTTGCGTGGTAAAATGAAATATACGCTATCTCCATGCCGCGTGTGTGTAAATATCGCTCTCGCGAATTGCACGGTTAGCTAGTACGCAATGGCTACGAAACACATCAAATTAGTTTTCACGCGTAAATCTAATGTCAGATCATTTCGCAATTTCAATCGACAATTGCAAACGTCGATGATATGTGATAACAAACAATCAACTTTATAAATCACGCAAAGCCATTAAAAAGCAGAGCCGATAAATCCAGGCGTCACGTATCCGCACAAAAAAATCCCATCCACTGAAACACAAATATATGTGCCTTCAGTCAACATCCAAGACTTTATCTATAGCTACGGAAATAATCCTGAAAAATAACATCGCAGCAAATACAAATCTATATGAGCAATTCCACAAAAAAACTGCCATAATTCGGCACCGTTTGTCCGAATTTTCATATTAGAGGCACGCACTA
>JAWWMK010007511.1:0-27617 GCA_035047105.1 Galeopsomyia nigrocyanea
GAGCATTACGAAACTTTTGATGCCCCGTAGAACCGCGTAACCCTAAAATTGAGAGCGTACCCTCAGTTTGAATATTTAAAAAAACGCTACCGAATTAAGGCACTTTTTTGTGGAATTGGCCATATATACCCATACTCTCTCTCCTCTCTTTCTTTCTACTATTGCATTAACGCTGATAAAAATCACGCGTATTATATCCCTGCGGGCGCGCGCGCGCGGAGATATTTATATTGGAAAAGCGGAAACTTGATTTTAATCGCCCTGCTTTCATTGTGCGCGCGCGTATTCTGCGCCTGCGGTTCATTTTATTCCTTGATTGCGCTAACGCTTTTTGTGTATACGCGCCGGGCGCCGTTCTCTCCTTTCAAGCTTTTCTTTCTCTCTCTCTCTCTCTCTCTCTCTCTCTCTCTCTCTCTCTCTCTCTCTTTCTCTCTCTTTTATACACAAAAGGTTTATAATGCCTCGCGCAACGCCGAGGCCAATCAGTTTCAGCGGAAGGCAAAATAGATTTTTAACTTTCTTCTCTCATTGAAAAGGAAAAAAAAAACATATAATATTCATGGTAAATTTAACAAAAACACATGCGAGGTGGAGATCGTTATAATGAAAAGCAGTAACGAATGGAGTACGTTATTTTTAAATGTTATTAGCGCCCAATTAACATACGATAATGTCTCGCGCGGTCGCTCTCCTTCGCGTATCAAACGTGGGTGGTTCTCCTCTCTTGGCATTGGGCAAACATTACAAACGACTAATTGCCGGCTTGCAGCGAATATTATAGGTATACGTATACACACAATGCGAACTTCAAAGTGCGAGTCGCGGTGTAAAGATATATAAGAGACGCACAATTGCTCAATATATAAATACGGATGGAGAGCTATATATGAGCGCGCGAGGCGTAAAACAGAGTGGCGATTAATAGCATAACTCGATATCGTGCATTCGGTTAATATCGCGCCTATTTAGCATCTGTCTCCGCCACTCCCCCGCTCTCACTCTCTCGCTCGCATTAGGCCGCATGATTATACATTAGCTCGGCGAAGCGCAGCGGAGATACGATCTCGATCTCGACTGCAGGCGGCGGTTGGCGCCCACGACTATATATATAGCACGTGTAGCACATTAGCTCTCTGCAAGTAGCCCCGCACATATCAACGTTTGATGCCTACTATACGCCTAGCGCCAGATATCGCATAGCTTCGACTGCTACTCCCTGGAGAGAGGGAGAGAGAGAGAGAGAGAGACAGTGCAACCAATAGTTATTACGAGCAACAACCTACGCCTTCTCTTCTCATGCTGCGCGCTGGTACGTAATGCCGCGCAAGCTCTTTTTTTCGGTTTAATCTGCTTTCTCTCTCTCTCTCTCTCTCTCTCTCTCTCTCTCGTCATTAATCCGTTCGCCACCGTCAATTCTATTCCATGCAGCGCATATTCTCGCTTTTTTATACACGCTATTTGTTTCCCTATACATACCCAACACATAGTTTTATGTATTATACAGCGTCCTTGCGTGGCCCTTTGAATGATACGCGCGGGCTGCGTGGTGGTGGTGGTGGTGGCGGTACAAGGCTCGTTTGTGAATCGACCGAAAGATCATCATTTTTTTTCGTGCCCGCACCATACACTTTTTAATTAGAGGGACCTCGAATGCGCTGCTGCAGCTATATTTTCCGCGGCTCTCATTCTCCTTTACTACGTGCAGGCAGGCGGCTGACAAGGAAGAGGTGGCTTTAGTGCGCGGGCTGATCATCAGCCAGCCGCAACCTCTCTCGCTTTGCATCAGCTCTCTCTCTCTCTCTCTCTCTCTCTCTCTCTCTCTCTCTCTCTCTCTCTCTCTCTCTCTGTCGTCTTTTTCTTTTTTTTTCGACAACTTTTTTATACACGGCGATTTTTGTATACACGCGCTTGCTGATGCTGCTGCTGCTCTGTCAAAGGCAAATTGACGCAATGTTGCTTTGATAATACGCTCTCGTGAACGTGAGGAACGCGTAGCCGCTAGTAAAGACCAAATTGAACGCCGCCCATCCTTCTTTTTTTTTTGCTCTTTTCATGAATTGACGAATTTTTTGCACGACTGCGCCGCTGCTCCGGCAACTCTCTCTCGTTAGCTCGTTAATTGAGATGCATTCCCGTGATGAAAAAAATTTTGAAAGATTGAATCAATGCATACGATCAATTTGTTGTTTCAATCGCGCGGACTTTAAATTTGAAAATTAAAGAGCTTTTCGAGTGTGAAAATAACTTGAAAAGAACTCAAGGATGTTGTAAGGAGTGAGGTGAGCAGGCAAAATTATATGATTTGCTGAAATTAGGTTGAATTTTATTCGACGTAAAATGATTGAAATTTAGGATGTCAAAATTAAAAATATATAGGCGTAAAAAATCCTCTTTCTCCTCTCCGCCGCCGCTACCGTAGATTTTCCCGAGTCCCTCTCGGAGCTTTTATTGGGCCTTAGCACGCCGCGCGCATTTTCGCCACGCCCGCTTTTCTTTCTGTCTCTCTCGTTATCGTGCTATCTCTTTCTTTCGCTCGCACTCTCGCCCTCGCCAGCCTATCGGACCAAAGGTTAACCCAAAGGCTTCCCTTTCCCGTACACGGGTGATCTTCATTCGAGCCTTCATTACACCGGGAAGTAACTTCGTACGCTTCTTCCGCGAGGTCTACAGCCTCCGAGAATGAAATTCTCGGATCTGGAAATTGTGGCTTTATACGACGACGATACGCACTTGGCGCACGCCCACGTCAATGCTTGAGTAGCGAGGAAGCTCGCTACTCAAGCTTTTCCCTCAATATCTCACTTCTATCTCGCTTTTCCCTCAATATCTCACTGCTATCTCGCTTTTCCCTCAATATTTCACTGCTACATAATTATAAATTCACTTACGTATGCTACTACAATATTTTCGCTTTTACATTTTACGCATTGAATACATTTACATCGCACTTGTAATTATATTTTAACATACACGCAGGTAAACGCTGTACATTGTACATGCTACATTTCAAATCTTAAATTTTAATTCTTAAAAATAATCATAAATCGCAAGACGAGAAGAAAGCAATTTTCGTAGACATCTGCGTATCTTTTTTTTGTGCATGAACGTGCTTAAACGCGATTTTCTCGGCTTAAGGAAATACCAAAAAAAGAGTGAAATAAAATTTTTCGGCCGTATAAACAGAGCAGGCGTCGGTGTTTCGGTCATGTGCGGCGCACGTCGTATCCAAAGGCCTTTTCTCCGAGCGACAATCGCCGATTTTATTACCGGACCCTTTCTCCATGCGCTCCCTAATTTCAGTGAGGGTCATATTTTTATTTTCCATTTAATTGCCTTATTTTCGAGGGGAAAAAAGTGCGCACATTTTCAACGATTTCTTAAGATGCACCTGATATCAAATACAACATGTTTCCATAAAAAATTGAAGTATATGAGCAAAAAGAAGAAAAAGGAATAATGGCAGCTCGACTTTTACCGCAAACATGATACCTTATACTCGCGCGCACAACAAAGTTGATCGCGAGCGTATAGTGTGCATGCAACGAAGAAAAGAATATACGCCATCGTGTGCAGTATAGTGTGCAAACATACGGATCGTGCGCGCAATAATCGTCGAAGGTACCTGTACACACCTGCGCGAGTCGCGTGAACGAGAGAATGAAAATAAATGTGTGGCGTTGTGTGCTTGTGGTGGTCCAGCGAGGCGCAGAGTGCGTGTGTACTGTCGAGAGCGAGCGAGCAAGCGCGAAACTGCATAGCGGTGGCGGCACAAATGAGAGGGAAATAATGCAAGAAGTAGCTGCGCGTGGCTTTGCAAAAGGTTATACCCTTCAAGCAACCTTGATACTTAACTAGTCGGAAGAAGAGACAGAGAGAGAGAGAGGGCTCGCTCGCTTCCATTGTCGGCCGGCACTATGGACACATTGTGCTCCTCTTTGAGCCGCCACAAAGAGCTTCCAAAGCCTTTTATTCAAGCCGAGAGTGTATAAAGACCTACGTCCATCGCCGTCGTCGTCGTCGTCGTACCGTCTCTCACACGTTGCTGCGCTGCCGATGCTGCTGCTGCTTCTGCCGCTGCCGCTGCTACTCTTGGCTCAGCCAACCGCACTGAATAATCGGAAACGTTTACCAGACACACAACCGAGGCCTCTTCTTTTTCAACAATCCCATTCTCCCGCTCTTTCTCTACGGCTGACCTTAAACTTTCATCGTGGCTCATTGTTTGACGGTACTTACACACATCTCTTCTCTCTACTATAGACAAATCATCGACAAGCTGCTTTTTTTTCTCTCTTTCTCTTTCTACTATTCAAGTGCCACACACGACCAATTCGAATTGAACGCTGATGAGATATTAATTATCAGCTGCGGCGTGAAGTGATCGATGAGCTTTGGGCCATTGATTACAAAACAATACGGGTTTCTTTTATTCTTTAGCCAATCGACGCCATTCACCAACACGTATTATATGCTTATGGTGACGTAATTTTAGTAGAATATTCGATACAAAATGACTTTATCAGATATTCGTACTTTGATCATAAATCTTCATTCAGTCGAAAACTTGTATACCCACCTAAATCTGACTCGGAAGTTTTTTTTTTATTCCGGAGAAGAAAGGCGACTTTGCCTAACAACCCCTTCTATACATAAATATCAAACGCTTCGCCGATACAAATTTATTCAAAGATCCACATTCTCGTCTACAATGCCGACACGATTCTCAGCACACACACACAAACACGTATAAAGAGAAAGCAGGGTAAGCCGCAAAGCCATGGTTTACAAGAGAGGCGGTGAGGCGCACAATAGCACCCGCTTTTCATCTCTTCCGCCACCCTCGAAATTCAGTAAAGGAGGGGGGGGGGGGATTAATTAGTCACACGCGATGTAGGGATTTTCGAGGCGCGCAAACGATCTCGAAGTGGTACGCGAGTGTGCATGTCTTGCAAGGACTATGTCGCGAGAAAGAGAGCGCAGCTATGAATACGTGTGGGCATTATGCGGCGATTATGCGTTGTAAAACGGATGACAATTGCCTACCGGCCGCGTGAATGCGCCAGATTAGAATACCAAGCGCGTCTCTGACGCCAACACACTCGACGGCGGAGAAGAGAGAGAGAGAGAGGGAGAGAGAAAAAGAGCTCCGACGACAATTCGTCCTTTCAATTTTACAATCCGTTGCTTCCTCTCACACAGATTGGAGCTTGGCCTTGGGCGCCGAAAAAAAAACGAGAAACACTTGCACCGCGCCGACACTCCTCGCATCCCCGCTTATATATCGTGGGGATGCTGACTTCCGGCTGGGAAACGATTTTCGACACAATTGACTTTGTCGCTCTCTCTCTCTCCGTATATATAATCTTGTTTTTGTTTGAGCTTCCGAGGTGATTCACCTTCTCCGTGCTCGCTCGCAATCCCATCAAAATATTTTATTAAACACCTTTTTTCATAAAAATGTTTTTCATAAAACCAAGCAGACCCGAAATTCAATTTCTTATCGTTTCGTCTGTAATAATTGGCTGATAAAACAGAGTCGATATACGCTGTAAACAGACTGCGTGATTCAAAATAAGAGAAAGACTTTTTTTTAAATTTCGTTCCGCGTGCGAGCCAGCATCGCATGAGGCACTTTGACGTCCCAATCAGAAAAAAAATGAGATGGGCAGCGCAGCGCAAGCGTGGCGGAGGAGAAAGCATATGCATCGAGAGAAAAAAGTTATCGGGCGTGGAGAAAACAAAAAAAAATGCAACCACGAGAAAAGAAGTGATGCGGGAAAGGAAGGCAGTCAAGCAAGCGAACCAAGGCGTACGGGATAAATTTTGCACACACGGCAGATTCGCCGTGTGAAACGCGCATCTGCAGCACGTATAAGCTTGTATATGTGTGTGTGTGTGTGTGTGTGTGTGTGTGTGTGTGTACCGCAAACGACGACGAGCAATATTATCGGGGCGCACTTATCGAGGCAGAAAACATTGTCGAAAAATGCACTTTAGCCGCGCGCGCCCGCGCGCGATAGGCCCATGATGCAGGCCCCGAAAGCAATCTCTCATCGCGAGCTGCTCGCACCAGCACACAAGAAGACGAACAAGAAAGAATAAAGAAAAAGGAAGGTAAAAAAAGAGACAACGCGTACAAGAAGGAGAAGGCGAACGGCCCCGAAGCCCATGCACGAAATTCCTGTCGCTCGCGCGCGATAACGAGCGCGCCACTTTTTTCCCCGCGTTCGCGCGAGCGAGCGAGCGCCAAAGAATCGGCAAAGAGGAGATAGAGCTGCTGGCCATCCATCAGACAGCTGACACCAGAGCGCAAGCTTCCATTGTGCTGTTCCGTTGCACACACGAACGCGAGCTGCTGCTGCTGCATCCTGTAGCTAGGAGAGAGCGAGAGAGAGAGGACGAGCAAAAACAAAAAAAAAAGGTGGAGCATGCCAACCCTCACGTGTGTGCGTGAGAGACATACGGGCCTGCCGGGAGAAGAATCGCTGCCGAGTGTGCGACATGTGTTTGTCCTCGTGACTTTCCTCTCTCACTGCGCGCAAGCACGCCTCCATACAGCTCCTTTATCTTTATTCTTTCTCTCTCTCTATCTCGCGCGCGCAAACAGCGCCTTTTGATTTTTATCAAATTTTACTATCACTTGAATTCTTTTACAATGCTAAGCCATAAGTGACACTGGACCGTTAACATATCGCGAACGTCAATGACTCGCAGCGTACGTATGGATATTCATACGCTGGGAATAAAATAGAGAAGAAGCCTGTGCGTGCGTTTGCGTTTCTGCGTGCGCGCACGCGCGCGTGTGTGTGTGTGTGTACGAGAAACGGCATTTAAATTTTTGCGAAACGTCGTGTCGCTGGACACGCATTCTCGCCTGTCCACGCACTTACTTGCCTTCGTGGGGCTTCTCTTTGTCCAAGCCGGGGATCCCTTCGCGCCTCTCTCTCTCTCTCTCTTTCGTTAATGCTATTCCTCACGCGGGATAAAGAAGGACGAGAAAGAGAGAGTGGACGACGTGCAGCAGCCCCGATACAATGCCTTCATCTCCATTTTGCGACGCGACAATTTATTGCCGCGAGCCAATGACGTATATCTACCAACCGCATTAGGACCCACACAATGTCACAAGCGAAGACGTCGTGGTACGTACGTGTTATTTCCAGGTTTACAAGTGGCTGCTGCGCGACTCTCATTCTCTCTTTCTCTCTCGCGACGTGTCTTCCAATATTTAGCCGACGTCAACGACAACGATCGACAAGCCGGATAAGACGAAAACTTGAATAAGACTTTCCGTCGTGGCGCGCGCGAGGCAGACTTATACTCCTTCGAGTCTTTTCTTTTGATGGAATAAATATTTCTCTTCTGTCGCTGACGAGGTCGCTGACTCGCGCGGGAAAAAGACCCTTAACGCTACACTGCTCTTTGACATCTTGTTCGTGATGTCCGACTGAGACACGACTGATGGACTTCTTAATTTGTATAAATGCCGCTGGTTGTTTCCAATACCTTTTCATTAAGGAACAGAGATCCTCAATCTATCTCTATCTTATTAATACTCGACAAAAAAATCAAAGATGGAATAATTCGACTTTTCTCTATTATTGTAGCTAATCAATTGAGTAATGGGTCATCCACCTTTTGGTCGAGTACTAGGCCAGAAAAAGGGTCACCATGTGCGCAGCTGCGTCTTAATTTCGCGAGATCCTCGCTGCTGAAGTTCGGGCTGTGTTTCTCTCCTCTTTCTGGGTCCGATCGAAGGAAAAAAAACACGGCGAAGCGTGAATATCCGGCGAAAAAAGATTCGAATCTGCGACTACGGAACGAACCGCGAGTAATTTACAAATGGTCATTTCTCGGAAGGCTATGAGACTACAACGTGGACTGAAGTTCGCGCTCCGCGCAAGGAAAAAGACAACAAGCTGCTGCTGCTGCTGCTACTCGGTCGAGAATGAGATAAGTCTTTGATGTCTAGCGCTGATACGATGATAATCTGCCGAGCACGCTTGCTATTTCTTGCGCCTCGTTTCAAATTGCAAACAAAAACCATTATTTTATGAATCGTTTGCTTGCGAGCAAATTTGTAATCACAGCAGCTTTTTTTCAATTTCTACCCAGGTGAAAAAAAAAACCCGTGCCCTTTTTGACAATATACATGCTATTTTGTTTGAAAAAAGATACGTGTCCCCTGTCAGTGACAACTTGGGTTCTTATTAAATACTGATACCCAATAGATATTTTTCAGGTACTGAAAAGGTCGAAATATGCATTGCTAACAGTATCTAATACGAATATGCGTTAATAAATCATTTTTTAATTGGAAACTAAGGTGTCCGAAGGTATGGCACACGCCATTTTTCAATCTACCAGGTGTACGCGCGGAATCTACTTTCAGATACCTCAATCCCTTAGTTTCCAATTAAAAATTGATCTACTAACAAATATTCATACTACATATTGTTATCAATGCATATATGGACCTTCTTAGTACCTGGCAAGTATCTATTAGATATAATTTTATAATTAAAACCTAAAGCTTTTTTTCAACCGGGTAGCTTCATGGGATTTTAATGTGCGATCAAGCCTCATACTTGATACTATCAATTAATGATCAACGACATTTGGAATTAAAAAATTCTAAGAGAAATTGCGGCGAAATGAAATATCAGTAGCAAATATCCAGTCACAGCGGATAATTCAATGTTATAAAACAAGTCGAGAAACTTATTAAGAAAGTTGACGAAAAGGTATAAGTGCACGGACGCGCAGATCACGGTAGTAGTACAGCAAGGGGTCGAAGAATATACACACACACATCAGGAGAGTAGCGCAATATCGAGGCAATAAATTCTTTTTTTTTCACCCCCTCTCTCTCAATGGCGGTAGCTCTGTTTCTCGGGCTCGATCCGGCAATGCTACTTTTTGCGGGCGATCGGTCGCTGCACGGCTCAGTCCCGCGGGCGATGCACACACATACACACATACAGGTACATAAAGCAACACGAGTCTGCTGCTGCATCGACGGTGGCGGCGGCGCGGTGGCGGCAGCAGCAGCGGCCACTGTGCACTTAATATGGATCACCGCCGGGGAAATCCTTAGCTCTCTCTCTCTCTCTCTCTCTCTCTCTCTCGCGCCAGGCTGTATAGCCACCAGCCACCGCAGCCCATTCTATTGAATTGCCCTGTAATTACTTCGTTGTATTTTAATCAGTCGATCTCTCTCTCTCTCTCTCCCTTGGCCGGACAGCATTCTTCCCGAAGAAAATTAGCCGCTCTTTTGTTCTTACTTTGCTGCTGCAGCAGCAGCAGCAGCTCCCGCAGTCGTCGATCGAACGGTATTAAACCTCTACCTTTCAATTTCAGCTGCATGTATACGGATGTCCCTACTTTCTTTCCCCTTTTCTTATTTGGCGTTTCTTCATTTTTTCTTTTTCACCGCAAAATTTTACACCGTTACCGAACGTTTTGTTTGCCAAGCGCTATATTGAACAAGTTACATTGACGCCGCGTGTAGGTTATTTCATATATACACAGGCGTACATAATATCGGCGATCTTTCGCTTATACACGCGGTAATTGAATAAAATTCCGATAGTCTGCAATTACCGCGCGAATGCAATAACTCTCAGAGTCTCTCTGGCTCTCTGGGCTTTTATTAATTGCGACGATGAACAAGTATAGATAGAAAGAAAAGACGCGCTCTCATAATCACCGATCGAGATAGGCATCTCGCGTCCGAAACAAAACGCGGCTTAGAAAGGCTCCGCCGCGCAAACGTACGACAAAATAAATCAAGCCAAAGCCACATAAATATCAACGATATAAAACTTCTGCCGGCTGATTGAAGCGCACAAACACGAAAATAGCTATTCCTCCTCGCTCGCTCGCGCGCGATATAAAGTATAATATCGAGAAAGTTGATTAATTCGGCGGTGCGCGCGCGGCGTCGGCTCTTCAAACGAAGCTGAAGAGCGAGACAAAAAAAAACGAAATGTAGCTAAAGTCCCAAATACCTTGGCGAGTTGGCGGCTGCGAGTCGACAAAAATGCGTGAAGAGAGAAAAAGTTCGGAGTAGCGCGCGGGGCGAGCAGGAATTTAACAATAACACGTCGCGATCGTCGTCGTCGTCGTCGTGGTCGTCGTCCGGGAGGCCAATGGACCGCGATCTCTCGGCGGCGCACACGTATACAAACAGAAAACACAAACACACGCATATGTACACGTGTGCACGCACGTCCTGCTTTCACGCAATCCAAAGTGGCGTCCGTGAAAGTAGCCGCTGCTCTCCGCTCGCTCGCTCGCGGTCCATCCGCTTTTATACATACCAATGGAATAGAAAGCCGCGCGCTCGGATAAAGTTTATAGCCAATCGACAATCGTAAAGCGCCGCCGCGAAGAGCGCCACGCGTTTGTGTATATGCATATATACACTACTCGGACGCGGCGTCATAACGAGGTAACGATGCATCATGGGAACGGCTTAGAGGAGCCCAAATCAGATGATTATGAGCAGATCGTTAAGCTGAAATGAAACGATAAAAGAATGGCTGAGGCGTCTTGGGGGTTTAAAAAAAATCAGTTTTACAGGTTGACGAGAAAACACCGTTAATCGCGCGCGCGCGCGCCTACACGGGGCGGGGAAGCGACAAGTGAGGACTCTCGGAGTCGGTAAATTCTGCCGGTTTATGGGGCAAGCGCGTGCGCTCGCGCGGCCCGCGAGAAAACACGAGAGGTCTTTAGGCTCGGAAATGTGACTGCGTTAATGCGCTGCATCCCAATTTATAGCTTATCATTTTGAATATATTACGTTCGGACGCTCTATGCGAGAGGCTTTTACTGCTACCTCATTCTCTTTCTCTCTAGGCTGGACATAAAGGATAGCGGCTTAGGCTTTTTCTTAGAAATGGTCGAGATTTACATGAAAAACTAATGCATCCGAAACAACTTCATTCGTTTGCCATGCGCTATCTTAATGAGCGACACTTAATCTCGTCTCAATCACTTTGAAAATTTCTAAATTCCAGTGCGCGCCAAGTGCCGAGTGCCCCTTATTTATTTCCCCATAAGATATATATAAACTAATGAAACTGTTCGACAATATTTCGAAAGCTTTCGAGTAAAAAAAATGAAAGAAAACTTGTTTTTTTCTTTCGTACTTGCGAAACAACTGTTCGAATTTTTTTCTTTTATCTTTCATTTGTACAAGACATCGTACGCCGATAAAATTTATCGATGACTCGAGTCCCGTAATGCACTTGTTGACTTTAAACTTACCTACCTCTGAAATAAAACGGACGTTTACGAACTCCCACACGAGCTCGAGTATTTAAAGCTTTTGGCTTCGAGCAAAAGCAAAAAAAAAAATCACAAATAACGATTCAATCGAGTAATTGAATTTAAACGATCGCTATATCGACACGAGCGCGCAACTTTCTACATCTTTGGCATGCGAAAGGTGCAAAAGCAATTAGCCGAAAGGCGTTAATGTGCATCAAACAGCTCAATTAACGGAGGCCAGCAAAAAGTGGTGAAAAACGACGACGGCGAAGAAGCTCGCGGCTGCCGCGTCAATAAAAACTCACTCTCACGATTTAAACCATTCATTGGCTGCTCGCGCTTATCCCCTTTTTCCCAGGCCGCAATGATCTGTCGTATAACGAGGCGACACGGCTGCTGCTGCTGCTGCAGTGCAAGAGAGCACAGGGCCGTTATATGCGCTCGAGATACATAATACGAGAAGCGCCGGTAGCCGGGAGCACGGCGATATATCTCCGGCTTGGAAGAGAGAGAGAGAGAGAGAGAGAGAGAGAGAGAGAGAGAGAGAGAGAGAAGTGGCGTCGCGAGAGACCGGCCATTATCGACTCGATCTAATAGCCGTCGGCTGCCGAGATGCAGCGCAGGGAAACAATGCACTGGCTGACGGCCCATCTCCCACCGACAGATGTGAAAGGGTTGAGGTAATTGTTGCTCCTGCTGCTGCTGCTACTGCCGCCAGCAGAAAGAACCTGCCAGATAAGGCCTTGATTTTCAAGAATAGACGCGCTTCAACGATGCCAGATTGCTCACCTTTTTTTTCTTCTTTCGAGGCATAATTTTTTTTTTTAAAGATGAAGAGCATTTCCTACTTTCACTCGCGCTGATCGGCAAGTAGAATTGCTTACGGCAGGTCAGACAAATGCTTCCAGATTTATTCGTGCAATCGCATGCGCGCGTCATGCGCGAGAGGCAGCGAAGAAAGATGTACGAAGAAGAGAGAGAAGCAGAGAAAGAGAGACGAATAAAGCGATATGCCGAGGACACTGAATAATTCGCTATAGCGATCAGGCAAAGAGAATTGCCGCGCGTCGCGAAGTGAACACACGTATACCTACGGCTGCAGAAAATGGCCAGATGATCGAATCTCGCGCAGTCTATATTCTTGCACGCGTGCAGGTATATATATACATATACATATGAGCTATATACCGTGCGCACAAAAGCGAGCTTCATCGATCTGTATGTGTATGTGTATGTGTGTGTTGCAAGGTCCGCGGCTACTAGTGGTCGGCTTCCTTCCAATTAAAATTGCTCCCGGCTTATTGTCCGATCAGACACGTCGATTAATATCGCCGATGTAATTGCGTTAATCGGGGCCAAAAGCGCCCGACAATACAATAAGAAACTCGTCGAGAGCTGTATATAGGAATTTCATTGGCTGCCTTGCTTGCTCGCTTGCTGCCCTCTATATCTGACTCGCATCTTTTCTCTCGCGTATGTACGCGCTCAAGAGTAGCAGTCAGTCGCCTATAAGATACGAGCGAAACTTTATGCGCGCAAGGGAAACACATGTGTATATAAGACCGCCTTGTGGCCGCGTCGTCGTTTGCTTTCAACTGCACCTTTCGCGCACAAAAGTGCCGCCGAGAGCCCGAGCGAGCGCCACTTTTCCGCGCGTTTATATAGCTATCGATCGCTCTCCTTGCTGCTCTCTGTGTGTGTAATGTGTCTTATTGTTCCATTCGCCGGTGCCGAAGCTACTTTGGCGACTTTCTTTCGCGTAATTGTCCTATTATTGGGCGCCTTCTTCTTTTTTTTATGCCAATAAACAACTGTATATCGAGAGAGTCGCGGTTCTCCTGCGTTGATTCAATACGTATATGACGAAATTCTTAAAAAAAAACACTTTTCTGAGGTCTAGAATGGCAAAAATTTTTTTTAAAGCTCATTAGGCTTCCGGACCTTTTTCCTCTTCTTTTTGAAGGTATATAGTGTCGGAAAATGCTCGTGAACATTGGAAAAGTCCTCGGGAACTATATTTTTCAGCATTTTCCCGATATTGATAACAAACTAAAAATGTAATTATTTTGCAATTTTTTGATAACTTGTCACCGGATAATTATTTTTGAATGAAACTTTTTTCTACGTAAAGGTCTTCTTTTTTGCTATCATTTTGATTGATCAAAAATGTTTCTAGCGGTTTTAGAAGCCGAGAAATCAATATTTGAAGAAATGCCGTTTTTCGCTTATTTTCTGTGAAAAAAGTCCATTTGATTATCATGGGAAAATGTCGAAAAAGTAGTTCCTGCAGACTTTTTCAATGTTCACGAGCATTTTCCGGCACTATATACCTTCAAAAAGAAGAGGAAAAAGGTCCGAAAGCATTGGCATCACAAACAATTTTTGCCATTCTAGACCCCACAAAAATGTTTTTTTAAAGGATTTCGTCATATATATATTATTCCATTGATTTTTCTGAAATTCGAAAAGACAAAAAAAAAAAATGCGGTCACTATGTGTATTCCACACGATAGAAAGTTAACGCTGCGGCGAATGACGTCCGCATACCGAATTTATAATTCTTTCTTTTCGATTGAAATTAATGCTGAAAAATGAAGATATCGCCACAACAAGAGAAATCATACACCTTGCTCGCGTGATGCACATTCACGTAACGGTAAAAACCTGGCGCGCGAGAGGGAGCGAGCGAACAACAAAAAAATCAGCGGGCAAAACTTAATCGAATGCAGCTGAATTCCGGTTTCGTATATAATAACGAGCATATCGAGCGTCACACTCGCGAGATACTAACAATAAATCCAGCTTATACATTTTAGCTAATCATTCGTAACGCCCGGGAGCAGCAAATTAATGCACTCGCTACCAAATATGCATGCACAGCGTTATAACGAGCGTAACAAATTGAAGAAAAAAATGAAGAAAGAAGGGGGGCAAAAAAAAATGATAAGGGCGAGCTGGTCCAGTAGTAGTGGTTGTAATGGATGTAACGCCCGAAGAAGGCAGCAGCAGCGTCGTCGCGTTCCACATCTGCATGTGAAACAATCGCATACTTGCCGGAAGAGCCGGCGGCGCACTCACACGCGAACCAGTTTCGCGCTCCTTTTCCGATCATCTCTGCTGCTGCTGCTGCTGCTGCCGTTGCCACGTGACCGGTTTCGCGATCGTCGCACTTTTATTTTTGTCCCCCCGGCCACCGCACACCGAAGAGTAAAACACATACACACACGTAACGCTTCGCGGTGCAGGCCGTTTCAATTTTTTTTTGTGTGCTTTTTTTTGTGCGCGCGCGGCACTGCTTATGTGGCACGCTGTAACCGCCAAATTTTTGGTCAGATCGATGCACCATCTCGGCACGCTTGCGAGGCTTCTTCGAGATCAACACAGCAATATATTATCAATTTTTTCCCCAAATATTCGCGCAAGATTATTCTCTTCTTGTATCGAGTTGCACGTATTGACTTATTGTACCAGTTTTTTTAAATCTGCATTGAGCAGACCGAGTACTGTTAAATTCCGGTGAAATCTCGTCTTCGTGCACTTGAGAATAAGAATACATTTTGAAAAGCCAGTTTGTTATGGCTAAATTTCAACAATGATCTGAATATATTTACTGTAAGAAAACTGCTTTATTAGAAAATTATAAAAACATCGATCACGCTCTAACGGTAAACTGACAATCATTCCACACAAATGACTATATACATACGATGCTCTTAATAAATTACAATTCAATTGTTCTCCGTTCATTTTTCAAAGAGCGATATCGCTGGAAACTGAGTTTGATTCATGGGGGCTACTCTTTCTGAGCAGCCGCAGTCACAACTCAGCCGACGTGACACGCGTGCGTGGCTCATCACTAAACCAATACCACACGCGGCGATAAATGACCCCAATGATCGAGGTCCTACTCTGCGTTTGAAACCGATTGTAGAATAAAAAAAAAAGAGAGAGACGAGAGAGATAGAGAAAGGAACGAAGTCAGGATAGAAGAGAACGAAATAAAAAAGAAGAGAAGAAGGTAGTATAGATGGGTGGGGGGGGGGGGGATGCTGTATAAATGATGATCGGGCCTCCACTCTTTCTGCGTGTATACTCAGCGGGCCGATAAATACGGCGGTCCATCCGGTGGGGGCGAGTGAGAGAGAGAGCGCGAATTATAGGCGTTTTAAAAATATTGTCCCATCACTTATTCAGCTCGAGGCCCCCGCTGGTCTAACCTATTGCTTTCCGATACTATCTCGATTCTCGATCACAATTTTCAAGCGCGCGCTCGCGCGAGCGAGCGAGTTCTGTATTATTGAAGCCGGACTAGCTGCTGCTGCTGCCACTGCTGGCCCGCGCACCCGCTTTACAGGCTCGTGAAAATGGAGGAGCCGAGGTATAAAGTCTCGAGAGTACCTTCTTTTCTTTTCGCTGCTTTTTTTTCTTTTTCAAGCTGCCGATATACGCTAGCCCCTTATCTACGACGTACTTTCATCTTATCCACTCTATACTGCACACACGATAGTCAATGCTTGCACCCTTACGGTATAGACGCGTTAAATTCATTATAATCCAGGCAGTTGAAAATCACATCAAACGAGCAGCATTTCAGTTGTATGTTTTTATATTTACCAGAGAATAAGAGGTTGAATCCGCAGAAGCGTATATATATACATCGAAGAGGAAAGATTAATCAAGGTACATAAGGAGTGCGAAGGCGCGATAAGCACGCTGGCCAATAAGCCATGGCTAACACCTTTCGTGCGGGCCTTCGCCGCAGCTGGCCAATTGCCATTCTTACCTGCGTTGGCCCGTATAGAAAGAAGTGAGAGAGAGAGAGAGAGAGAGAGAGAGAGAGAAAAAAAAGGTTTCGGTCGATCGTACTATCGACGAAATCTGGCCTCGCGTGTGCCCACGAACCCGACGAGCGAGCCTTTGGCACGTCCGAAAAATAAGGGAATAGAGGTAGAAAGCGAGCGAAAAGGTGAGGTCTCTATATATATCGGTAGCTCGCGCGCGGCGTTAATGAGGCGAGGCGCGCTACAGCATTACGCATACATTAGCCAATCAAGCTGAGATCGGATATCGCTTCTCTCTCTTTCTCTCTCGGCAATGGCAATGAGCGCGGTGCTTTCAATTATTCCTCGAACAATCCAGCCGCTTGTTTCCTTCGCCGATTACATCGCTCGCTATTTATTCCACTCGGGAGAAAGAGAGGGAGAGAGATAGAGAGAGGAGCGAGTCTTAGCTTTTCTTCCATCCACTATATCCATCGTTCGCCTTTTCTTGACTGATCGCTCCAATCGTGTTTTAGGACTGCGAGTTAGTCGTCTCTTAGAATTGCGATCCGATCACCGCGGGATGAGGAAGTGTGTATAGAATATACGCGGAGGTTCAGATTTTTATCGGCATTCAAATTTAGACGATCGCTCGAGTCGCGAGTCAATGGCTAATAAACGGCCATTCGCATCGCTAACAAACAATACGGTACATTCGGACGTCTTGGGACATTTTCAATGGCATCGATTAATTATTGTACAAATCGGAGCGAACAATTAATGATGATTATTTCGTTCTTTCTTTTGTATATATTAACAGATTTTTCCATTTTTAATAAGGAAGCGAACGTTAACATAAACGTTAAATGGGCAATCAAGGTAGTAAACAGAACGAATTAATGATGGTATTAACATAGGAGGTAATTTGAATGTAAAGCATCTTCATTCAACGCCAGCGATTTTCTCTTTAATTAGTTGACAAATCAACATGCAAATTTTCTAATATAACGAATCAAAGTTTATTATGTTTCACTTTTATGTTTTGATCAATCGGTGAAAACTTTCTATGCAGAATTATGATCAGAAAAGCTGTTACTATTTTTTTAAAACAAAAATAAAATTATCATAATAACAATTTTTTTTCTTTTTCAGGTAAGTCTTGTCCTGTTGCAGTTATGTTATTGCGGTGTTATGGGTAAGTCGTGCACGATGTAACCATAAGAACCCAATAAAAGTATATACGCTTGGCTTTATGGTAAAAGGAAACTTCAAATTAATCTCACACCTGTCGCATATTTTCCGTGTATCGGACTGTCGTATACAGTCGTAATTTTTTCGCAAACAAACTGCAGCCGTTAATATCTGTCGGAGTAGTTTCACACTCGAATTGCAACGGCGCGAAAAACGAGGCCTAAAAGTTTATGTACGTATACGCGTTTGCGTAATCTTCATTAACAAGTGATAAAAACAATTTTGGCTCGCAACAAGTCGAAAAAGAGCGCGAGGAACAAAAAAAAAACATTGGCATCGCTCGACTTTCTAATCGCGCGCAGTACTTTTGCAAATATTTGTTTATCTACTGAAGCGAAAATATAAAAATACGTTGGCGTTCTCGTTGCCCTCGCGTCTCTCTCTCTCTCTCTCTCTCTCTCTCTCTCTCGCTTAGAAAGTTAATTTATTCGCAGTCAATATACAAACCTCATCATCGCCAGCCAGCTAGCCAGTCAACCAGCCAGCCACAATCATAATCGCGCAAGCGTGGCCTGTTCGTAAATTATGCAAACGACACGCGCGTACGCTCTCTCGCAGGCCATGCAATAAAAGTGCAATAAAAAGATGTAGTGAGCAAGAGAGCTGTTATAGGAGGGCGCGAGTGGACTCCTTATGGAAAAACTGTCGCTCTTTCGCTCTAATGCTCTCACTGACAAACGTCCAAACTTAATATTGCATCGCTTACCGCGTGTGTATATATATATATATATATATATATATATATATCTAATAAAGATAGATAAAGACCCATTGCCCAATGAAACATTTCGTGGTGACGGCTAACGAACTGGCTCTGTCTCTCGCTGGGCGATATACTTTTAGAGAGGTACTTTTATTCAGCGCGTGAGTGTTCACGTTGGCCGCACACGTAATTAAAAGTGGCATTTTGCATAAACTATGCCGCTCGACCGGCCACGTCGAACCATTATTACGGCTTCGTTAAGAGTTTTTGCCGCGCATGATCTGTATTTAAATGACGTTTTAAGCCTCGCGGATTTTTCTATCTCGGATTGAAATATTTTATATACACAACAGTACTTTGGCCGGCGATATCCATTGCGATCGAGAGGATTGATTGGATGAAAACCAGTATATGCCATGAGTGATAAATTTGTTTTCACAGAAACTGGCATTTAAGAGCATACAATGTTTCTTGTGAGAAAAATTGATCGAGGATGTGAAAGGTGTAATTATCAGGCTGACCTGATTTTTCATATACAGCGATAGATCTAATCGAGGATCCAATTTGTCCCCCAAATAAAACTGCTTGGATCTAAGTCGACGCTCGGAAAATTTAATTTTCATTGCTTCACCAGCGCGAGCGCTGAATGTTAATTACGGACGTTGTAAAGCAGATAATGTCACTCAATTGAGTTTTTCAAATCGCGCAGTTGGAAAATATTTCTCGGCTGGAAATGCAAATTCTTTTTGCTTAACCGCAGCTGCCACATTATACATAGCGGCAGCGCACTTGCTTTTCTCTCTCTCTCTCTCTCTCTCTCTCTCTCGCGGAGAAGTCAAGTTCTGTCAAGTCGCGCGAGATTATGTCACGCGCAGTCTCACGCGCAGATTGTTTGCGCGCTTAATTTATTCGCGCCTATTTATTACACAGACCAAAAGGCAATTTCAGTCACTTTCCGAATATCATAAGCTGACAATCTTTCGTCAATCACGTGGACTCCTTTTCGCGTGTATATGTATATTCGCGGCGAAGGAATTTCTTTTTTTATTCTTCTTCTTCCTCTTCTTCCACAGCTCAAAGTAAAGTGACTTTATCCCCGCGGGAAGCGAGGCACAAAAGAATTCATTATGCGATTTCACGAGAAGAGCGGCATCGGATTGATCTGCCAGATGCGGGATCGCCGTAGCTAAAGTAAAAGCCCTCCTCTCCTATATACACGAGGCAGGACGGGATCGAAGTCGCGCGCGTAATATAAGCGTCAACGTTGCGCGCGAGGCGTGCCGCTTATAAACGCCCGGGCCTAGCTCTCGAGAGGCACGTATGGCCCACACATGTCCAAATTATATTATTGTCTCAACGCACACTGCCACGTCCCTCACTTTTGTGCTCTCTGACTCGAGGTTTTTTTTCTTCTTTCAAACTCTCTCTCTCTCTCTCTCTCTCTCTCTCTCTCTCTCTCTCTCTCTCTCTCTCTCTCGACTTGTGTTCTTTCCTGTATACATGCGCCCTCGCTTCAAGGACACACTTTTGAGCTTTGTTGGAAAGAGTCGAACAGAGATGTTCCATTAGTCATACGATGTTCAACAGTGTTGTTTGTTGAGCCGCAATGCAGCGTGCTCCAATGACATCGCGACACAGTTATAACGACTCGCTTTACGATCGTAGCCTACTTTTAGATTTAGCATCTCGCGATATAAAACTTTTTCTAATAATACACATTTGAATATCATATCAAGGATTGACAACTCGAAGCGTCAGTCGAACAGATCACCGACAATCCGAAGCTACTAATTTGGACGGTAGTGCATGCATGCGCGCGTGCGGGAATTCCGAGAGCGCGCCGAAGCAGAGATAAATTGTCGAGGAAGCTATGCGCCATGCGCGCGCGTATGTGTATAGAAAGAGATCGAACATCGAGCGAGCGGGGTGAGAGAGAGAGAGAGAGAGAGAGAGAGAGAGAAATAATGAAGAGCAAGTGCAACCGCAGAAGGGGTAGAGGATCTTTTAGTTTTGGCACGTGCTGGCTGCTCATGATCCTCTGATCACCGGATGCCGCCGCGCGTATTTGTTATGCCAGGCGGCTCGCAACATGTCAATGTACGTATACGTATACGTTTGTTCCCCAATTTAGATATAGAGGAAAAGGGGATCATCATTCCATAGTGATATTCATTCCGACACATTTTGCCCCTCGGAATCATGTATAGTCTACGGGCGCTATACACGTCGCCACAGACGCCGCGCGGTTCAAACAATCGCGCGCGTGGTGTGAGCTGCGAGTTACGTGAAAAGTGGCTGTTAATTGATTCATCCTGACTATATATACATATCTCGTTTGCATGCCTATATTTTTCCATTTAGCTAAACGACTTCACGCGCTTAGTGTACTAGGCTTATACGCATTATTGCCATCGCCGCGCGCGCGCGTATATACATTTTTTTTAACCTAACGCTATACACTTTGATGGCTAGCTCTACTCATCGTAAAAACATCATGAAAACTCGGTTAGTCATCGTTTCAACGTATGTGTGTATACTATACACGACAACGACTTTATCCATTCGTTTACTCGCCGCTTTAACCTACAATTTGCTCGATTGTTACGCAGGATAAGTGCCATGCACACGCAGCTCGAGTATGGAAATTACGCGCGTGTGTGTATGTTTGCCCTCGACACTCGCGCGCGCGCGCGCGCTTTATTCCAGTAGGACAACAGGTGCCAGTCAGTGTTGACTTTTATTACCCAAATCATCCGAGTAAATTTGACAGTTATGAACTCGTGCGCTCTATGTTCTATTAAATGTTTGCCTTTCTCTCATTATCGATTTTCGCTGCCGCGCCGTTATGCGGCTCTCGATTTTTTCCCCATATAATATACTCAAACTGGCTTCTATACGACGGTACACCTTATCAACTTTAATACCTGTCGTCGTCGTTAGTTCCCGAAAAAAAGAAGAAGAAGAAGAAGAAGAGAGAGAAACAATAAAAAAAGAAGGCGTCTTTGTCTTCATAAATCTAGTTATACGCTAGCGGTTTTCCAGCGCGGCATCGTTCTGTACATATAGCCGTATCATCGAGTGCAGCTATACAGTACGTGGCAGTAAAGTCGGCGAATGACTACCGTCATCTCGTCTAATTAATAACCGAAGGCTGCACCCTTGCACGAATCTTAACGAAGAGCGCTATGCGCATCAAGTCGGCTCTCGAGCTGCTCGTATATAATCTATCCCACGCGCGGCGGCGGCGAGAGCATGTAGGCCACGTAAGAATTATAACGACTCTATTCGCCTCTGCGAGGGGATTGAATATACACACGCACGCGAGTTTACCTGGATTCGCTGTTTTTATTTGCTTTTTATACTCGCGAGAGAGTTCTCCCTTGTTATCAAGAGCCCCCCCCCCCTCGAATGAAATAAGCGCATCGTTAAACTTTACCGTTATCTCGCCTAAGTATACGCGTGTTTTATGTGTCGCCGTGCGGCGCGTCGATTTCCCAATTATCTGCATGCGCGTCAATTATGCGAGCTATGTGACCAGCTCTTCTTATTCTTATCGGCAGCAGCAGCAGCAGCGGCTCTCGAACGGGATTTCACGCGCGCTCTCTCTCTCTCTCTCTCTCTCTCTCTCACTCTCGAAGGGAAAAGAGAGCTCAGCCGCAATGAGGAAACGACCGAATATAATGGGACTTGTCTTTGCGACTGAGAGATAAACGAGAGACTCTCAGCTCGTGTGCCATTGCCGTACAATAACACTGCGTTGTGCCTTGGCAATCTTATCAATAGCGGGGGCCCATCTGTTTATAATCGTGTCTCGCTTATAAGATGCCGCTTTTTCGACCTGACAATAATTAGCATTCTCGCGTGGCACCGCGAGGCTACTTGCCTTTACTTTACCTGCCCTGCCCTCCTCCTCCTGCTGCTGCGCCGATCTTCTCAATAAGGTCCACTATCTCGACTCTCGGTATGATAATCGCGAACGTGCCGAGGATCCTCGATGCATTGATATCCCCTGCACTCGAAGAATTATGATATCCATTTTCGACGATGAAAATTTTCGAAAGAAAAAAATTGGCCTTAATGATCATTTCAGTGGAAACGATGCCATTACAAAATGCTTGAGAAAAAAATAATTTGAGTTAGTTATTTTATTTTCGAACTTTTTACTGCAAATTTTAATTACATCCTATAAATTGTTGAAAAAAAAAATGAAAATAAAAGCTCTCGTTTATCCTTTTGAAAAATATGCAGTTGATATCCCGCAGCAATTAAATATGGACTAAGTTACATGTGAAAATCATAAAGGTACCGAGGCAAAGCGCCGTAAAATGTGAAAAGCATGCAAACGAGCAACGAGTGAGAGAGAGAGAGAGAGAGAGAGAGAGAGAGACATAAAATTAACCGCTTCAATTCCGTCGAAAGCATTATAATTTTTCGCATAGAATTCATTCGAACGTTTAATTCCGTCCTAATTTTAGAATATTTACGCCGAAAGAGATTTAAATTAGCCACTGAACAAAATCGTATTCGATCCAATATCCTCTAAAAGCTAGAAAAGAAAGAGTTATACAATTATCGGGGCCATACAGGCGAGAGATAAAATGGGCAGTAACGCAGCAGCAGCAGCAGCAGGTTTTTCCGCGAGACGAGCGACGAAGCCGAGAGAAAGAGAGAAAGAGAAAAAGCTCGCGGTACCTTTAACGAGCAATCATCAAATTAAATTAAACGACATGCGCGAATCGTTAAAAGTCGGCTTGAGCCGCGCTGCTGCAGTTGCAAGTGCGCGCGGATGCACACCGTTAACTCGGCGGCGGCGGTGGTGGCTGCGGCAAGTGCATCATTGACGAACCAATGCTACCGTATAGCCGAGCTATGCTAGCACCCATCGAGTAGTAGCAGGCTTCCTTATTAGTGCACAGCAGCTTACATCAAAGACGCTGAACGCGCGTGAGCACGCACGTGGGCCAGACTGTACACTCGCACAGAGGACGACCGACGACGACGACGACGACGACGTCCCTCTAATTTTCCATTTTAAATGATTTTCGCGGATTCTCGTTAACGAGCGAGTGTATATACTTTCGCCGCATAAATAACGAGCTTTTAATTGGAGGTCTAATCTCTTATTTGCATGCTGGGCAACGACAGAGGCTATTATTTTTTATGACGCTCTCTCTGCTGTCTTATAATCGTTTAACTAAACTCGTGTGTGTGCCGCGAGCGCGCGCGCGAAGTGCAGCAAGCGCACACCATTTAATTATCGTAGGAGAGCGCGAGTATAGTATTCTTATGTGTCTGTCCACCTCTCGTTAAGTATTTATGTATCAAAGTTGTAAAATTTAATTAACGCTGTCGCTTGCTCGCTCGCGCTATCTCCTCAAGTCGTAATTCATTCGGCTTCCATCGATAACAAATAAGGCACTTATCACCAATTAACCGCCGGGATATAAGCTGTCAGAGCTTTATATTATATAGCACAACCAAACTTTCTCGTGCAGCGAGGAAAGAAAAGGACAACGCAGACCGCAATAAAAAAAAAAACGCCCTCGTCAAGAAAAGAAAAAAAGAAGCAAGCACATGAATACACATTGTCGTCGATAAGTGCGGTGCGCCATGAATATTTCACACGTGCACAAAGTGGAAGAGCAGTGAGCAGCATGAGCGAGGCGGAGGCGCGCGCGGGCGCATGACGATTGAAGATCAACATCATAAATATTTCAAAGCTCCCAGGCGATCCGCGCTCGCTTACTTGGCGCTGCTGCTGGTGATGGTGCTGACGGAGGGAGAGAGTAGGTGCCTTTGTGCCGGCAATTAATAGAGGATTAGCACGACGCGTCGACGATAGATATATAAAGCGAAAGAACAGAGAGAGAGAGAAAAAAAAATGGATGAGCGAGGTCGCGCGAAAAGATAGCACGACGAGCTAGAAGGGAGCTTGCAGCTATATAGGTATATATCCCTGGGGACCGTCGATATTCTGCGATAAGAATATCAAAATATAATCCAACGCTCCCCTCAATCTGTCTCGTCGTCGACGTCGTCACAGAGCCGAGTAATTACATTGTAAGTGCGCTTACGTGCTGAAAGTGGCAAAGATTAAGCGGGCGCTCTGCTGAAGCGAAGGCTAACGGCGTAAATTACGGTCCTAACAGCCGAGGTAAATAATCCCGCGCGCAGAGGTATACATACGCATATCTAACCGACGAGAGAGAGAGAGAGAGCCGTTTATGAGTATTAGAACGACGCAAAGTTGCGAGAGAGAGAGAGAGAGAAAGAGAGAGAAAGAGATGCGCTTCGCGTGGTGGAATCGAGCTAAAAGTAAAAAAAATGGTAGAGGAGGATGCAGCCCGCGCTTTATGGTTATGATGTGACGCACTCGCCATTCGATGCCTGCGCATGCAATGCATGATCGCAGTACTATGTTTATGCCCGGTGTAAATTTTCAGGCGCGCATGCGCGCGTTATACAAGAGTATGTGCTTCTGCCGACGTATGGAGCGCGGCGATATTGTAATTTGTCCCAGGGTTTCAGCTCGTTTCGTAGGGCATTTCCAGAAACAAATTCGCCCGTTTTATCGCATATTGCTCGGCACGTAGCGCGGCAATATTACTTTATTCTCGAAACAGCTCTCGCGGCGGAGATAGAAAGTACACATATAGGAGAGGCTTCAATCCCCGCCGCGAGTTTAGACGCTTTGCCGGTTTATGCTTTCAATAACGTTGCGGCTTAATTGACGCCCGCCAGTGTTAAATAAATATTTTATTCTGCACGTTATACTCGCGGCATTATCCACCTTTTGCTAGTAATTTTCCATGAAAGTTTGTTATCTTTACGAGGAAATTGAATTATTTTAATATTGCGACCGCGCGCGCGCGTGCCTTTCACCTATAAAAACCGCATGAAGCCATCCGTTCAACTTTATGAACTTGTGCGAAAAGTAAATAGACAAACAAATCTTCGATAGTAAAATTTCATATTCACGTTCGCGGCAGCAGCGGCGATCTTAGCGAAATAACGGCACACGATTAACAAAAAATAAAGAAGAAAAGATCATCGGACATTATAAAAGTGTGCAGGACAAATAGAGATTGTACGCTTATAAAGAGTGCTGACCAATCATAATCAGTAAATAAGTAATGAGCACTAATCACGACAATTACCAATGGCAGCGACGACGACGACGAATCAAGAAAATAATATATAAGTACTATACAACACATGTCCGCGTCATATGTGCGCAAGCAATTGTCCGTCACAACGCGTGATTGTCACCTTTACGACTCTCATTAAAGTACGACAATGGGCTGAGCTGCTATATAGCGGTGCGACGACTCGTCCCTTTTCGAATGATGGAAGAGTCGTCGTAGTAGTAGTAGTAGTAGTAGTGCATTTGTGTTACGGCGCACGTCCGAAAAACCGCTCATGGGACTTTGGGGGTAGCGGCGACAATAGCGATTATTCGACGGTTGGGGTGGATTACACGAGTGCATGTACATTGTGTGTAGTTGCGAGAGCAAGGGGGTCAGTCGGGCTGATTTGACGATCGAAACATAAACGCTATGTTGTGTCATACGGGCATTGACATAGAACGATGTAATCGTTCGTGTAGACAATTCGTCGTGACAATAGCGGGATTAGACATTTACAATATTCGAAAACATAAGTTTTTGTCTTATAAAATAAAGAAAATATATCGCTACATAAATTTCAAGAATTTCACGTTGACGTAGAATCTTCGAAGATCAATTGATTCTTCAAAGGCGCGATAGGTCAAAGTGTATACATGTGCAAAATCCATACGGGCGTTTCCGGCGAGATATACAAAAGAGCGCTGTTGACATTAGCTCGCCAACAGCAGATCCGCTCACGGATTAAAGCTTTGTGGGAGGGCACACAATGAGGCGCACACGTTACAATGGCTCGTGGGGCCGCATTGTGCGACCTCATATATTATACACGAGCGCTCGAGTAATAACTGTGTCGTTTCGCGATTACAGATTCACGAGCTGCGCCTGAGATGGCTCGCGTAAGATAGCAGCTATACAGACGCGACAAGTGGACCGACGCGCTTGCGTGATCATTTCTCATTTTTCTTTCTCGCTCGCTACTTACTTTGTCGGCGAGAGTTCGATCGAGTGCAACTTCATTTTTTGTCGATAGCGTATAGGTACAATTTGTCGAAGGAGTGCTTTACAAGGGTAATAAATGCGAGTAAACAAATAATGGCAAATGCGACGACATAGCAATCTCCTTAATAAGAAAACATTAAAGAAAAAGCTGGGCAGTCTTGCCCTTTGGTGTAAACACATCGCGAGCAAGGGATAGAGAGAGAGAGAGAGAGAGAGAGAGAGAGAGAGAGAGAGAGAGAAGAAAGTATAAGTACACGAGCTGCAAAAGTTTTTGAAGTATATAACTAGATGGCAGGAGCGCGGCTAGCTCGCTTGCAACGCATAAAAAAAAGAGCCATCGCGAGCGCAAGAGCAGAGAACTACACGTACATAAAAGGTAGAAGGCAGGAGAGCAGAAAGAGACAGAGAAAGAGCATCGTCTTTACGACGCTCGAAATGAGCACTGAAAATAGAAGCGGCTTTGACGGAAATGCCTGCCGCTGCCGCAGCCTGGCTCCTTTACGCGCGACTTGCCGAGCTTATCCACTGCAGCTACACATAATGTCATAAAGCGGCCAAAGTACGAGAAAACTCGTGAGCTCTGAAAAGACCTGCTTGCTTTTCTTTCTAGCGCTATACTGGCCGCGGCATAGCGACGATAGTGCCAAACTTCGGCCGCTACATTTCGGAAAATGAAGTCGCGAAAATTGAGAGAGCGAGAGAGAGAGCTATAGAGGTTGTAATATCTCGGTAAGCCCTTGGCTCCTTTATGACACGCGACGAGCTCTCAAGGATATTGGTAATCTTCGGGGGGGAGGCCGCCGCCGCTGCTGCTGCCAGTAATATCGGTGCTCGCGCCCGCGCACTGATCTCTTCTTTGGCTCTCCTTCTCTCCTTTACCACCACCTTCTTACACCACTACCTTGCCTACCGCCCCGCCCGCGCTATACCCGGCCGGGAGCTTGCCGCCTCGAGCGTATTGACGCGCAGATCTCTGCATTCTCGGTAAGAATGTCGTTGCGGAATCTACTCTCGCCACTCTGATTCGAGTGTCCTTTGATTACTTCGTCTTTTATATCCTCTTCGTTCGAACTTATACACTATATTTCTCGACTAACGTTACTTTGTAGCTAGTTCTCGTCGGATATACAAGATAATAAAAAGAAAACTTATGCAGCACACACACGCACACACACACATACACTGCACAAGGATGAAATGAGAACAGGTAGTGTAGCACAGCAGTGGTAACTTTGAAGCGAGTCTATCAAGACTCTCGAGTTCTGCATACAGAAAGCTTGCGAGAGAGAGAGAGAGAGAGAGAGAGCTAGAAAGCGACAAACAGCTCGTATAAGAGACTGGAAGCTCTCTCTCTCTCTCTCTCCTAGGGCGATAGACAAGCTGCGCGAGCGCGTCAAAGGAACACGATCCGGGGCGTAATTTACTTGAATAGAGCAGCGGAATGCCATCGCGCCACCAAGAACATGCGTAGGTACACACTCGCGCGCGCGTATGATATATATA
>JAWWMK010007542.1:0-27570 GCA_035047105.1 Galeopsomyia nigrocyanea
TATATGCTTATATGCCAGGAGAGAAAGTTATTTGCTTTGACCGAGTCTCGGGGGCCGACGTGAATGATGCCCCAAATTTTTTGTCCATTATTCACCTATACGTAGAGGTTTCTTCCGCCAAGATCATGCCAATTTCTTATAGGCTTATTATAGTAGCTGCGGCACGCCAATTTTTTTTTCAAGTTTTCCTGTATTAAACGCGAGGACGTACAGTTGATTGGAGAGAAATTTAATAAACTTAATTTTTTCGCAGATTGTTTTCACCTTCTATTCAATTACGCGAGTATAGCATCGATATTACAAATAATTACGCCTGAACAGTGGGTGATATTAATTACTAGAAAGGATGTTATTAGAGAAAATCTTGACCGATTCATTCCGCAACCTTGAGAGGAAAATCGATTCGACCGACTCTTGATTTCCATTCGGAAAAATCACAGATATTGCTGTATTGATTTGCAAACAATATAAAATAAATAGACGTGGAAATTGCGAGAGAAAATATTTTTCGATGAGAATGCAATAATTATTTTGGAACCGCGTAGAAAAGTTTAAAATAGTGCCAGTAGCGGTTGGATGTCATCGAAAGCCATCGACGGAGTCCGATTTTGTATATAATTTGAAAGAAAAATAGGCCAGCGAAGACTTTTACGACGTGGAAATTGCGAGAAAAAATATTTTCCGATGGACGTGGAAATTGCGGGAAAAAAATATTTTCCGATGCGTAGTTTGCATAAGTTATTTTGTAACTGCGAAGAAAAAAAAGTTTGAAATAGCGCCAGTAGTGGTTGGGTGTCGGAAAGTGACACTCACCATCGTAAATGATATCAGAATGAAGCCCAAGCTGTTATTATTTTGGACATTGTGCGCTTACGCTGCTTTATACTGTCAATTGATCTGCTCAGGTTATTCGGAATTTCTGGATATTTCTATTGAGTACGTACAGGAAAGTATATTGGGCCGAAACAAGTAGCTATCTTCAGCAAACCATCGTATCATAATGATTTAATTCCAACAATGTTTGTAAAAAAGTTCACGTAGGAGTTCTCATCGATAATTATCAACGTAGACGATACTATAGAAATAGGTTACGAAGATGAGATTCTCTTAGGCAATGGTCGCACAGAAATGATTTGAATGTTCTTTTCATCTACCGAAATCAACAAGACAATGTTCTCGATCAACTGATGAATTGGATCGACTTCGCCACGCAAATTCCTGTTCAGCCAAAGAGAGCAAAATGCCTGATCTATTTGATCAACGCCGGTACCGCCATCGATCTTTAGGATTTCTTTCGATTCAGCTGGGGGTGCAAGTTTCTGGACATCAGCGTGATTGAATTACACCAACAAGTAAGATCGACTTCTTTGTTGAGCACTAATTATTACACTGACATGGCGATGGCTCACCAGTACAATCCATTTATTAACACCTACAAGAAAGAAAATGTATCATCCGACACCATCTTCTTTCCCGACAAATTGCAAAATCTTCGTGGCTATTCATTGGATACTACTGGTAATGGATCAACTTTTTGGCTGGATTTTACTGGTTTCTACATCAATCCACTAGCCGTACGTTACCGTCACGGCAATTCAAAATTCATTGAAGGCACTCAATATGAAATGAGGAAAGCTCTAGCGAGGAAAATTAATTTTTCTGCAAACATCAAAGTTATCGATACATCAAAGCTGGCAGACGCCGTTAAAACCGACAACATTGACTTCACTATCAATACCTTTTTTTTCAAACCTCCATTCGCATTTACCAGTTTTCACATTAGTCCTGTTGTTCACCTCTACGGGGATAATATCTTGTATGTCAAGAAAAAGCCAAAGTACGCAGCTGTATTCGGACAGATATCGGTTCTTACGTTTGGGATATTCGTGGCTGTTATTGCGATTTTTGCTATAGTCGTGAGACTGTTCAAATTGAATCTCAAGGTATGGTCAATCTACAATATCATTCAGATAATTTTGGGCAATTCGATGAGCAACGAATTTAAAAGCAACGTCGAGAGAATCATCTACGTGATTTTGATTTACGTATTCGTATCGTTGTCCGCTAACCTGACGAATTTCTTCACCTAGATCAATTTTCATCAAGAGCAGTTCATCGACTTCCAAACCCTCGAAGATGCCGATGCAGCAAAAGTTCGTCCGTGCGTGGACCGTAATACTGAAAGAATCTTATTGGAGTGGATGAACAGCCACGATTTCGAATTGCTAAAAAATCATGATGTCGACGATTATTGTAGATTTTCATGTATGGCAGATCTAATTACAAAAGATGAAAACTAAATCGGCTACAACGCGTGCATCGAAGGTTTCATCATGAACAAAGCTTTAACCGATTTATTCCCTCGAAACATCGACGGTTGGATCATCAGTTTAGTGAAGCAAACTTTGCTGCCCGCATACAGTTTCCTTATCTATTCAAGAACATCGCCTTACATTCATCGATTCGATGCTACCATACGGCAACTACAGGAGTCCGGGCTGTATCAACACTGGACGAAGAAAGACGAAGAATTTGCGGAGAAATACATTCGTGAAGAGTATTAGATGAGAATGAAAGAATTATTCGATGAGAAAAGAGCCGTATGATATTCGCTCTAGAGTGACCACTGATCCGGGAATCATGAACATGGACTTTTACGTGAATATGATTTATCTTTTCCTCATCGGTAGTTTAGTATCCATTGCTTTCTTTTTGGCCGAGATTCTCTGGCATTATCTGAGAAAGAGGGGAAGGAATTGAAAATTAATTGGATAACCAATTTTATTCTAGAAATAAGCGTGTCTTTTGATCTTTGCTTGTAGTGGTCAATAATTGTCTTCATATTTACGAGCATACTGTCGATATTAACATTACTCGGCTTTCTATAATTATACTCTATGGCAATTGGCACTTAATTAAGTATCCTGCAAATAATAATTCAGCTATGAAGACTGAGTTGATAAGAATTTGGGTGATAATTATTCGCTTGAATCCACCGTATTTTGACCGTTGACGTCTGCTTCATCGGATATGCAAAAGAAATATGTAAATCAGATTACTATAATGGTTTTCAACTATTTAACAGTTATTAACTATCTCGCACAAAAAAGATTGAATTGTCAATCTGGGAAACTCTCAGGTATTTCTTTAGTTTTCTGATGCTATAACGTTTCTTTTCTGTAATATTAACACTAAATAACTTGTCTTTTCCAGTTCAAGATTTTCGGCGTTGGCACTGTTCTTATATTTGCAACACCTGAATACACAAACAAGTACTTGAATGTGGTGGAATGAAATTTAACGAGTTTCAATACGTCTAATTTATCATACTGCGCGTGTAATTTTGTTGATTGACATTGCAATAAAAGTATCAAAACTAAAACATCAAAGTTTCACTCTTAAAAGTCCACCCTGAATAACCTTATGATCATCCAATCAATCACTCCAAGCCACTCAATTTTCTTGTTAAAAAACGCTTTAGTTATAAAGATATTTTTTGCACTTTCCCCCCGAGTTTGCCGTTTACTTGAAAAACTTGTCCCACTTGCAGTCGATAATGGAGTCGATCCGGGCCAAAAGAGTGATAAAAAGAAAAAAAAGACAAAGGATTCCAGTTTCTTTTGGTCGGATGAGGTGAAAAACCTTGAGTGATCTATTTTAGATACGCGTCACTGGAAAGAATGTATAGTTGTTCCTACTGGGCGGTCGAAAGAAAAGAGTGATAGAGAAAACAGTAAAGTAATCTATGACGTTGATCACACGGCAGCCTTCTTTTCATTCACGATGATTTTCATATTTTACTAATGGGCGTTGGCGGACGTAAAGATAAGCCTGCCAGCGAGCTAAAAGAATTCAAAGTGGATATTACTTGAATGGTTGAATGGATCCATTTGAAATCTGGCTTATTTTGAATGCCATTCAAGCTGGATCGAATGCTATTTGTCTTAAGGTATTTTTCTCCGTAGCCTAATCCGATCGAATGTTAGATTAGTCCGGAGAAATCGTAACAAAAACATTCATCCTCGATCATGTGAATTCTAGCACATACTTACGTTTATGATGATTGATCGCCAAGATCAAATGTTTTTCTTCTGTGTGATTGAACGTTCATATATTTATATATATATGTATCGAGAGACCGTTACGTATTGTTTGTAAAATATAGGGATGCAAACAACAAAAGAATAAACTAGCAAGTGTGTGGCAATAATAGCAGCAAACAAAGAGATTTGGAAAATCAACGTTGGCGCGTCTTCGAAAAGAATTGACAAGCTTTCTTTTTCCGCCCACGAAAATATGTGAAATATCTCGCAACTTCCTCGTTCCGCATTGACATGTTGATATGTATTTATGAGACGCTTCCGCGATTGCTTGCTGTGTTATTTATCGAAAAAATCGACACGCTTTTGCGGCCAATTTTTGCAGTAAACTTTCTACTTGTACTATACTCGATTGCATTAACGAGGAGAAGAAGAAGAAAAAAAGAAACGCAAACATTCGGAGAAAGATAGAGAAAAAAAAGAACCGATCAAACGTTTACGCAACAGTTCGATGATCGCTCGATTACGGAGAGTAGCACTCTTTTTTCTTTACCTCCGTGGTTTCCCTTCGCGGAATGAGATATCTTCAACGTTGGCTTTTTTTCCCCTTTTGCTGCGGCCGCGGCTGCATCGCGGTCGATTAGCGCTGACGAATGGCCAGCAAATGGGCATTATATCATTGGTTCGCGTGCAGGAATGGCGAGGAAATTGGAAAAGCACAGTAGTGCAGCTGGTATAGTAGCGAGAGAGAAAGAGAGTCGGAAAAAACACGTCTACATAGCGCGTATAATATTACAGGCAGTCGAGTCTGGAAAAGGCAAGAGTCAGCCGGCTGGAAAATTATTGCTGTCGCGCTTGCAGATGACGAGCCGATAATTGCTAAACACTATAGGCGCGAAGATGACTTGCTTGCGCAGACGAGAACTGCTTGCGTTTTATGAGTTCCGGCTACCGCGAGGCGCCTTTTGTGTCCTGTTAACGTTGAGGTTTTTTAAAAATACATATTTTTCGCGGTAAACGTTGACTCGTCGCAAATATCATTCTTTGCTCACTCGTCGAAGTAACTTTACTACTCTCCAAACGATAATAAACATCGAAATGGATATCGATCAAGCAGCGTGTGATTGTTTAGTGAAAATTCTGCTCGTAGAATGCGAGATTTAGCGGTAAAACATGCACCTTATACTTTCATTAAACGGATCAAAGAATGTATGCCAAGTGAAGTTTCTTCCCGCCTACCTATACGCTCGCGCGCACGCATACATACAGCTTATACTCACAAACGCGTATTTAATAAATATTAAGTAAGAAGGTGGCATTCATTAGCAACTTTCCTTTTTGCCAATATCTCGCGGGAACGCTCATAATTCTCATTTTTGCAAACTTCCAATATCCTCTTTAAAGCAATATTTATGTTGGTGAAACACTTTCTAATAAAAAATTCGCGCGTGATTTATGCGTATCGACAATTGCGTTTTGATATATATGTCGTCGATCGGTTATATTAAAATATCTCGGAGGCAATCACGAAAAACGGATGTTCAAAGGAAACTCAATTATGTATGGATCGATATAGGTGTGGATACGCGCGCGTGTTTCTGCCACATCTGGCAGTGACACGTTTAATTTTCGAGATAATTGGCACTGATTAAACGAGCAAACTCGCTGCCGCGTAAAAGTGAAAGCGAGAGTACACGCATATTGCTATATTAGTTCGAACTTTGATTGGCAATGAATCTTTAAAAAAAGAGAGTATACTATATGTGATAAAACCGACGAGCTTTAATACAATTACGTGGAAATTCGACGTGTAGCAGTAACTATATAGAAATCAGATAGCACGAAGATGGTAAGATATCGTTACCCGCTCTCCTACGTATATATGTATAAAGTCGTAAATGTCGCAGTGCGCAATGGCAGTATAAACGTACACAGACAGCGCAATAAAAGCAACAACGACTCGAACGCGGCATCAACTTCCTCATATCTTCGCGTCTCGAATTCTTCAGGATTACGAGAGCAGAATAAAAGAAACCGAGAGAACGCGTCACTTTCCTCGCGGGCACGCACGTATAATACGTACATCCCGGAGAGAGAAAACTTCCGGTTAAAGAGAGAAAGATGCGGCAGGCATAAGAGCGCGATCGGCTCCAATTAAGAAACATTACCTTATGATCCGCACGCTTGGTTTACAGTTCGTTAGAAGCCCGTGGTCGCAGTCTACATCCTCCGACGGCCATCGCCATCACGAGAGAAAAAGAGAGAGAGTGCTAATGGTACTATCTCACGAAGATGCCAATCTCAAAGTTATATGGCATCTCATTTTTTTTTTTGATAATTGTCTGCCGAGACAAGCGGTATTGTCTTCCTTTGCCTTGAGTAGTGTATATACGGACGTCCGTTGATTGGATATATATAGTGCAGTATATAGATTATGTGAAATTGATCGCTCGCGCTAGAAATCGAGCGAGAGCCTATTATATGCAGCCGCCGCGATGTAGCAACCTGCCAGCGGTCTACTTTATACCTCTATACGCGCTGCCTATCTGTGTCAGTTTTTCATGCGCAATCCTTGTTCTTTGCTTTTTCTAATACTCGCAAATTTTTTTTCCCCCGCGCTTTTTCGCCTGCGGTATAAATAATCAGTTGTCGTTCTTTGTGGCAGGCCTTTTTCAACGCAATTCTACCTTCTACCCCGCAATTGCATGCGATATTATTATCCTTGGTCATTGAAAACCAACAAAATTGTATATACCTTTCGGCGGGTGGCGCGTGGTCTCGCGCATAATAGGCCAATGATAATTTTGCCCAAAATAATTGCCTGCTGACATTATGGAAACCTCGACAAAACGATTTGACAATTTTAAAGTGTAATGGCTTTTCGAAGAAACAAACTTGTGAATAATGTGAAATAATGCGGTTGGCACGTACAATCTAATTTGAGAAAATTTATTATTCTCACATTTTGATTTCAATAAAAGCACTTGTCTATAAAAAATTTCCAAGAGCAATAAACACTAGTACATAGGAGAGCTGTAAAGTTAGCTTTCGTAAAGAGAGATATTTTTCCCAGGAGGGAAAACCTATAGTTACGCGGTGAGAAGGAGAGCTCAAACAGCTGTCACTGTCACTTATAAACATTACGGCCACAATCATTTTGATCCTCGCGCTTGTTGACGTTCTCCCAGATATAAAGCCACGCGCGTGTACGACCATAAACATCAATTTCAACTCAAGTAATTGTTCTCTCGGTTTTCTAGTTGAAAGCTTTTACGCGCTCGCCACTTTGTTATTTCTATATTTAAAGTCTCTCGCCAAACGTTTATGATATTTTACCAAAACGACTCTCATTTTTTTTTTTCTTAAATTAAAAAGTACTCGCCACTTTGAATACAAAGCAGCTTCTTTTTGATCACTCCAGAATTAGCATTCTCGTTTTTTTTATGCGAGAGAAAGTACGTCGCTGCTATGAAACTGATTCTTTCATAATGCAGCTTCTCGAACTATCATCGAATCATCGGCACTTAGCAAATCACCTATAACCATTATGGAAAAAGTACTGTAAAGCGTTTAATAGACAAGTGCATATTATATTCATTAATCACTTAGTGCTTGTGTTCCCAGTATAACTCGCACTCGAACAGCGTGATTGAATGAAATTTAAAAAGTAAAAATATAATCATAGGGTGATAAAATGACGGCGATTTCGACGATCAACGATTGGCTATCAATCATTCCGTAATTAAATAAAATATAGATGATCTTTAACGGAACCTGTAATTTGTAGAAAACAGTTTGTGAGTTTAATAGTGATTTATCATTTTTTTCTCACGTCGAGTTTATTTTAAAAATTAATTTTCCCACATTCTAAATGCACTTGACTCTTTATTCAAGAATATATTGATTGTCGGAAAACGGCGAACCGCAAAGATTGGAAAGTCGCGCGAGGCGCTAAACACCAACGTAATAAGTGTAATAAAAGCGAAGAGAGTTTTTTCACGGTATAAGGTCATTAAAATCCTCAAGACCGCTGAATTGCGTTTTGCCGCATGATGTTTCGCCGATTAACTAACCGCGAGCACCGCGGTTTGAAAACATTTCTCTCTCTCTCTCTCTCTCTCTCTCTCTCTTCTGTATCTCCGCATGAAGAAGCGTCGTCGCCGTCCTTCGTCACTCGTTCTAAATCACTTTTCAATTTCGCGAAATCGCGCTATTATGCGGGGACAACTTGCGCGCTATATAGTAGTAGCAGCGGCAGGCACTCCACCTCAATTTTCCACGTCCGCACGTTCTCGCTCGAAAAATAAAATGCCCTCAATGCTCCGTTCCCAGGACGATGTGCAAGCTCATTCATTATCATAACTGCATCATTTTAATGGCGCTTAATTTAACGTTTTGAAATGCTTTTCATCGTAGATAATACGTGCCTTTATACTCATTTACGTCATTTAACATCCAACCATCGTGGCAAGCGTATACTTGCAGTGTATTTATGCATCAAAAATTATTTTCCAGGAAAAATCAATATCAATCAGTTATCATTTTATTTCACGCGTTCTAATGGTTAAAATAAAAATGACGAGAGAGAGAGAGAGAGAAAATATTTTAAAAATTATTTGCCTAATTAAATTGAATAATTGGTTAATTTGCTGTTTTCAGATCGTCCGAAAAGCGCTGACATGGATCGCGTTAATTGGGATCCTCCTATGCACAGCGCGAGCCGACGAAAGCGATAGGTGGTCGCGTCAAATAACCAACAGCGAGTGGATCCCACTGACGAATCCGCGCAACAGTCAAGCACAACAGCAGCAGCATAGTGCGCCCGCAGCAGCAGCAACTCCGACAGTCGACAGTAGCTCTCAAGCGGCTGGTCAAGTGCCGGCGGTTGCTCTTCCACCGGCACTTCAGCAGCAGTATCAAGACCAGCTCTTGCAGCTACAAAAGACACAGGAGAGCATTCAACGACTGCTGCAGCTGCAACAGCAGCTCAAAGCTCAGCAGCAAGTTTTGCAGGTTATTTTTCGGCATCCGATAATCGATATTTCACTCAGCTCTCCCTCCCCTCCCTACTCTAGTTTTTACTTGCCTTTTTTTCAAATCGAGTCTATCAAGTCTAATCGCTCGTCCGAACGGCAATGGCTTAAAGTTTTTTTTCTGTCCTTTTTTTACAGTCGCAAGCCTATCAGCCAAATGGCTTCGGTAGCTCGGAGGACGAAAAACAGGCTCTCCATCAGAGCACCATCGTGAATTTGCAAACGTTACCGCAACTCGCGCCCGAAGTTCTTGTGCCTCCAGTGCCATCGGGAGAGGCGCTACCACCGGTCTATCAGCCACAAGATTTTCTTGCCACGGAGGCTGATTTGAAACGCACTCGAGGCGGCGGCGGCGGCGGCCATCACGGTTCTCAACAAGATTACCGCCCGGAATCGATAACGAGGCCCAGCAGTCGACCGCGCGACGATCCCAAGGATTACCGAATCAGGCAGAAGACACGTTTCGAGAGCGCGCACAAGCACAAAGACGAGCCTTCCCACGTGAACTTCGTGACACCGCCTACGAGCTCGCAGGACGACGAAGAGGTGCAGATTGATTTACATTTTTCTTTCTCATACTAACTGCTCTCATTTTTCCAACTTTTTTTCCTCCTCCCAAGTTCATTTCAAAATTTTTCACGAAAAAAATCTCACTTTGTTTTGTTCATTCATTTAGATACAATTAGTTTACGTGCCCGCCGAGACACTGGCACAGCGTGGAAAACTGCATAGAACGCAGAATCGCAAGCTCCCCACCAAACATCATCAGCATCACTCTGAAATATCATCGACCCCATTAACACCTCATGACGCTTATGCCCGCGAAATTTTGCAACAGTTGCAGCGTCAGCACGACGAGAAAAATCAATTTCTGTCGATCGAGCGAGAGAAAGAGATAGCGCGACTGCACGCCGAGCAGCTCGAATTGGAGAAGCAGGCGCAATTGCACCAGGAAAGAGTGCGAAAGGAGCAGGAATTGATGAGACAGCGCGAGGCCGAGAAGAAGAGGAAAGAATTGGAGAAAATCGAGGAAGCGTCGCGCCAGAGAGAACTGCAGAGAATACGAGACATCCGAGAAAAAGAGCGACAGGAAGAGCGCAGACTAGCCGAGCTCAAAGTCAAACAAGACGACGAAAGGAGAAGGGAGCTCGAGAGGTTCTCGAGCTATCAAAAAGATCAAGTGAACGAGGAGGTAGCCAACCAGCAGTTAGCCGGAGTTCAGTCGCAAAATAATTACGAGATCGAGCAGCCTCACAGTCAAGCGCTCGTGCAGAATTCCCCGTTCCATCAGCATCTGACCGAGGTGACCAGCAAGAATGTGAAAAATACCAAGCCACGCGGTAACAAACCGCGAAACAAGTTGAGTCAATACCAAGACGATCAGCCGGATTACCGCGAGCCCACGGAAACGCAAACGCTACCACCGCCCAATCAACCGCCGCTTTCCGTTTTTATGGGAGATTCCTTCTCCGACCACAATCGCATCAGACTCACCGACGTATTGAAGACTCTCAAGAATGCGAGGACGATCGCTGTGCTGGACAATTTCGGAGCGGACACTCCGCGAGTGTTCGTGGGACCCAGACACCTGGAGCCTCCTCCGGGTTATGCCAAATTCGAGCTGCCCTACTTGTCGTCGATCGAGAACAACCGCGTGGAGAGGAAAGTTGATAAATTGCCCTTCTTCGTGGCACCTCTGAGCTTCGAGCCACCACCGGGCTACTCGAAAATTCCGTTCCCCGCTCCGCATATCGGCTCGGTGGTGATCAACACTTTGGAGAACGTCGAGGTCAAGCCGCACGCCGCCAATCAAAGTCCAAATCTGAATCCGCTGATCGAGCCAAACGCTTACCAAGTGGTGAGTAACTCGCCATTGCCGGCCTACGACGTGAGTACGCCAGCCTCCTACACTCCCGAGCCCATTACGCCGAGGTACGAGGTGTCGTCGTCGCTGCCACCTAGTCAGTCAACTACCAAATGGAGATTCCAGGAGTTCTACGAGAACAAGCCTTCAACGGAGAGCCCTCACACGGTCACCGCAGCTACCTACCAAGACGAGAGAACGCCGAGCGGCAAACTCGAGAGACCGACCAAAACTCACAATTATTACAGTCAAAACGAGGTGTCCACCACGCCGAACTACTACAGTCCAAAGACAATTTCGTCGTTCTCCTACGAGTCGATTCCACAGTCGACTCCGGTTTACAATCAAGATCACTTCATCGATCAGAACGTCAATCATCATCGAACTCGTTTCCCCGATCCAGTGCCGACCAGTCAAAGGTATCCAGTCGACCCGACCGGCCACACCGTGACCAATACTTACTTTTTGAACCAATCGCCGAATTACGAGGAGCACACTCAGTACAATCTTCCGGCTGAGCTTCCGGCCATTTCACCGCAACTGCCAGGCTTAGTTAACGCACTTGTAGAAAAGACCGGACTGTCGAGCTCCGTTCAAACGCCAACAACTCCACTGACGACAACGACCACCACGACCACCACGACCGAAACTCCCACAACTACCTACAGACCGCGCACACGACTCAGGTAAACGATGAACGTGACTATAATTTCGTCGAACTATATTCGCAAGCCAATCGATAAAAATAATTCGGATGTAACCATCGACGAAAATGTTATAGGGGTAGAGTGACCTCGAGCCGAACGACCACGCTATCGCCACCCACGAGAACGACCGCCGACAGAATTAGGCGACCAGTCAACAGGTCCAGATCGAAGTACACAACGACCACCGAGGATTACCGTGATTCGTTGTACGATCCCACGAGGAGAACCTCCGTTACCACTCCGAGGTACGACAACGACGAGGATACGCGCTCGTCGAGAAGACCGACGGCTCGCAATCACAACTACCAGAGGCCCAGAGAGGAAGAAACCAAAGAGTCGATCCAAAGTCAGGTAGGTCTATTCGAATGGAAGTAGCGTATAGCGGATCACTCTCAAGTCAACGAGCTTTCCTCGCTGGATCATTTGCGTTTTAACTTGAAAATGCACTCTGCGATGTAAAGGGAGGGTTCTAGTTTGCATAAGGTTAAAAGGCAATTTGGCAGGGGAGGAAAGCCAAAGCAGTTACTTAAGCCGCGGAATAGCTTATCCGCGCGAGGCATCTCACGTACTAAGCGAGGGTGGTGTGTGTGCTCACGTACGTTCGTAGGTCGTCGATTCGAATGGGCCGAGCGGTGAGCAAGGTCAGCAGCAGCAGCGTACCGCCTACGAGAGCGTATCGCAGATCGATGAGGCCAGCTCGACGGCCTCCGCAGCCGCCGCAGCGGCGCCCCTCGACAACCAGCGCATCTCCGACTCGATACTGCCTCTCGCCGGACTGGAGTATCCGCGCAAGGCCAATCTCGCATCCACCGACGACGACCTGTCCTCGCCCATCGCTGGCTTCGACTACAGGACACACGAGGTTTCGCCCTTGCCGCCGCACAACGGAGACTTCGCTGGCTATCACAGGCCCGCCAAGAGCGAGAGCGTCGTCTTCCAGCCTATCGCCGGCAGCGACGGACCCAACGTGCAGAGATCCCATCTGCAAGATTTCTCGCCGGTCTATCATCCGGTGCCGATCCAAGGCCACTTCGACAAGGCCGACACTCCCAGGCCTGTGTACAGCAACGACGACGAGCAACCGGTCTTCTTGACGATACCTCAAGATAAGCCCGATGATTACGCCTACATTACCGTCGCTAATTTTTTCCCCGAGGTGAAATGAATACCATACTGCATTTTTTTTACATTTCATTATAAGCTCAATTAAATTTTACTGATTTTATCGCGTTCGAGTATTTTTATATAAAGCGCGTGAGAGTACGACTGTTGTCGTGAATCTTGCATGGAGTTCGATAATATTTTCTAGCAGTAGAATACGCTTGGATGTATATAGGTATAGCGACGAGTAAATCAGGTAAAATGAAGTTTCATTTCCTTCATTTAATCAGTAGTGTATAGCTTGTCCATCCATATACTTTCCTTAATTAAATATCTACTTCTATCGTCATTCGATGCAAGTTAATTTTAGAACCTGTCAACTCGTAGGGAAATACGAGTGATGCAATATCAAAGTTAGTGAATCGGGACTCGTCAGTGGACGAATGAATATATATAATCCTTGTATATATATAGTTGAAAAGTTTTCCAGTTTAATCAAACTGATCTTAATCAATTTGCACGAGCCGTATAAGCTACGTATTGGCGGACGCGGTTCCTTATCTGTATAGGGCGTACAGCATTTCTACGAAACTTGCAACTATCGCGTGTTAAAACCAACAGAGAAAGTCAAGGCTCTATTTCGGGATCGTCTATCTTTATCGGACTTCAAGATCCTTGAAGTTTCTTGGTATAGCTCGCTAAATATCTTTCGTATATCGAACCGAACCTGTATTTCAAACATCTCCATGCCAACAATCGTTAATTTTTTCTTCTTTAATACACGCTATTTCGAAAATATTCGTATCGGATGAATTGTTTTTTTAAGTAAAATAATTTCGAATTCATAGGCACCAACGACAACGACAACATCAACGACCACGACAAGTACAACGACAACGACGGAAGCTCCGGTAATAATCCGTCAACGTGTTCGCGGACGTCTGAGTGGTCGACCGGGTTCACAAACCGACTCAGCCATTCAGACGCGACCGCGTGGCTCTCACGACGAGTACGTGCGCTTCAGCGCGGTGAATCAGGACTCGAGTAGCAAGCCGACGACATCGAGGCCGCGATCGAGGCAAAGGACGCGCACGCAACACCAAAATCAGCAGAATCCCCCGATACAGACCAACGGAGGCGAGTACGTGAGGTTCCAAGCGGCGACGCGTCGACCGGCCACCACCACTCCGCCACCGCCGCCACCCACGACCGCAAGGCCGACCGAAGAGCTACCCAGCGCCGACGAGCAAGACGACTATGGTTTCATTAGGACGCCTAATTACAATCCTGTACAGCAGACCGAAACGACCCACTATCAGGTAGGTGTTTTCCGTAATTATATACCCTTCCAAGCGCGAGCGCGCTAACGAGCTTCAGACTATTACGCTGCGCTTCGTGCAGGAGAAACGCAATTATAAAAAAATCTTTCGCAAAAAGCTTTCCGCAAATTTAATTTGAAAACGAAACTCTCGACGATTAAAGCTTTCTGACAGTCTCGTTAAAAGTTACTTGACATGTAAGGAGTCACGTTAAAAAAAACAGCGAATCAACTATTTCAGCACGTCGAGACAGTCGAGCCATCGTCGACGACCGAAGCCAGTCAGTCGCAAGCTCAAATTCTAAAAAGCCGTCAAAAGTTGTACTCGGCAACAAGACGCCCACCGAGTTCTCGTATAACGACGACACCACGTTCAGACGACGTATACACCATTCGCTCGAGAGTTCGCGGCAGTAGCAGTCAATTCAACGACGATGTGAAGCCAACGAAAGCACGTACCAGATCGCGTCGTCCTGGATCGAGAAGACGTACAACAACTACTACCGAGAGCTCGGTCGACGCCAATAACGAGCTTCCCATCGATGAAAATTATCCTAGGCAAGAACATTCCAGACGCGGACAGTCGGATATTGCGGACGAGAACGTGAGTAGTTTTTATTAACGTTCGGCGTATCCGGAACTAAAAAAAAAACTTTTTAAAAAATTTTTATGTAACTTTCAAGTATCCATGATAATAACTGTGGAAAGTCGTTCTGTGTTATCGCGATGCACAGTTTGCACGCAATCGCAGGACAATTATGAGATGTGCGCAGTTCTTTTATAATATTTATATAACAATCGTGTAGAGATGTCTTTATTCACAATTAACTTGTATAAAAAAAACTGCATGCAAAATTTACTACTTGAAATTACGTAATTCATTTCCAAAATGTAACTTCGAGAGAAGTCGAATAACAGGATTTTGGTAGTTCGCATATAATTACGAAAGCGACATGAATCTCGGTCGAAAAAATACGTAAGTTTGAAAAGAGTAAAAGTATAATTTTTGTTTAAAAAACTTGTTGAACTTACAACTAGTTATGTATCTAACTAGGCTATCTGCATTTATTACGAACCGTGAGAAACTTGTAGTTAAATCAATGGAATTTGCACAGAATATGAAAGCGATAAACAATTTGTTTCTGAAAATTCACGCATGACATAATCCAAAGTAATATACAAGAAATTAGCGCGATAGATTTCGATCGCGCGCGCATTACGTTAGCACACTTAGCGTCGGGAATCGATTGTCCTGAATTTTTTCCCACTGCGGCCGGTGCATGTTCTCTCTCGCGCTTGCTATATACAGGCTCCCTATCGCTATCCTTTTCCTACCTTATTTCTCTTCTTTTTTTTCTCTCTGTCCCTCGACCTCTCTAATTTCGATTTCCTTCTTCGTAACGCTAGCTCTGCTATTTTTTTTCTCTTTCCTCTCTAGCTCGCGTTCGATCCAATTAGATGTAGACACGGTTATCTTGAACAGTCGTTTTGGCGAAATCGATAGAGCTGATTTGAAATTTAAGACACGTTAAAGCTTTTTCGTCTTGCTTCGTTCGGTCAAATAAAAAATGAACAAAAAACCTTTCTGTTGATTTTGGATAAAATGAGCTTGCGAAGAAAAAGAGAATAGATTTTGTTCCAGTCTGCATAGTAACTGCTTCTCAAGTGCGCCTTTAAACCTTTGAATCGGAAACCCGATGCTATTAAATCTTTTATGTGAAACGCTTCGATAGATTCATGATTTGTCTTTTATGAGCTCAAAGTATTACCAACAGAGTTCAAATAAAAATAACCTTACGCTATAAAACTCTTCGGACAGTTTTGCAATAATGTACATTTGACGAGACTCGTTGTTGCAGTACCCGCAAGAGTTCGTGCTGAACTACGGAGCATCGCAAGCTTTCCGTCGCGATGAGTACGAGTCGGCCAACGATGCGCCACGACGCCAGCATCAGCATTCTGCGCGCCGCCCCTCCGGCGACATTTACGGCGCCGAAAGTCAATGGTCGACCAAGCTCTCGGGCAACTCCTTCCAGCCGAGCAGTTACACGCCTAACCAAGCGAGCGACAACTCGGACAAATCCGTGGAGGCTGAGGCTCGTGACAAGGCCGGCGACTTGCCGGAAATCATCACCGCGGGGCCCGACGTACCTTCCATCACCGTCCTCGTCAGCTCCGACAACGACAACAACGAAGATACCAGCACCGAGCGACAGCAGCCGAGCTCCAGCGAGGAGTCCGCTGGCAAAATCATGCAAACGATGATGGACTTTGGCAAGAAGATGAACGCCGACGAGGAGGCTGATAATGCGACGACAACCACACCCGCGGGACCCGCCCAGAGTTCCACCGAGAATTTGCCCGCTCAGGAGTTTAATAAACCCAGCAGCGCTACGTTTAAGAAGGTAATCTACCGATCCAAATCATTTTCTGTTATCAATTAATTAGCGAACCGACACTTCGTTATGCGAGATTATTATGATCGCGAAGAGTTATGACTTCTAAAAATAATCGTGGCAAGAGCTCTTCGAACGATAGAAGTGCTGCTTCAAAAGTAGGTCGTTAATACGCAAAATAAACGTCATCCTGTTGACTTTAAAACTTTCCATTGTCGGAGTAAGTCAAATAGCGCGCGAGCAATGAGTTTATCTTGCGCACGTGAAAAGAAATGAAATTTATTCGGCAAACCTCGCTCGCTCGAATAAGCCGATAACGGTTATTTCATTATTATTTGTTTTTCCTGCAGGCTGGACTGAGAAGAAGGCGAGTGCGAGTACGCGTGAGGCCAGCCGGCGCGAGTTCCGAGGACTTTGTCACAGCCGAGTCTCAAAGTTACGACTCGTCGTTGAACCATCTGCCGCGGGAGCCACCGAAATTCCGCAACTTCTACTTGACCACGGTACCAACGACAACTGCATCGGCAACCACCACCACCACCAGCACAACCGAGACACCGCAGACCGAAAAATCCGCTTTCGAGGCTTTCCTCGACAAAATGCTCGGTGACAACGAGGACAGGCTAACCACTCCCGAGCCCGAAATCATCACCACTACCAGTAATCCCGACGACTCGTGGATGATCATGTCGACCATTGCTCCGTCCGATGTGATTCGCGACGAGACGACGACCATGAAAGAAAACCGCGAAGAGTTAGCGACGACTTTGAGACACGCGGAGGAAGATAATACCGAAGTGCCGAGCACGACGTCGTGGCCGACGACGATCGATAACGCGGAAGCTCAGCATTCGACGAGTGACAGCGCGACGACGACGACGACGACGACAACTACGCCGAAATTCGAAGAAATCAAAAGCAACAGCGGCGAGAATGCCATCCAGTCGCTCAACCAAGAGAACTCGCTGAGGTACTTCGTGACGAAGAGTCCGGCGTTCAACGAGTATCTGCGTAGCCAGGAGCAGGCGAAGGCGGCCGAGGGCAACGCCGACTATCCAAAGAACCACCGGAGCAAGTGGAGCGAGGTGCGCTATCCCAGCGACAAGTCTCTCTTCGGAAAATGGGTACCCAAGAACCAGACCGAGGAGAAGCAACAGCAGCAGCAGCAACAACAGCAGATGGAAGGAGATAACTCCAGCGTGACCGACTACGTGAAGGCCATCTTCGAGAGCATCAAGAGCGCCGACGAAGAGCACCATCAGAGCGCCAAATTCGCCGAGCAAATCACCACCACCACCGCTGCCAACAGCCGGCAAGACAAGGAACTTTTCAAAGCCGAGAGCACTTCGTCCATCCCCACCGAAGTGAAGACTTCCGTGTCGTCGTCCAGCAGAGTGGTCTTCCGGCCGCTCCCAAACAACGACAACCCGACAACGAGCACCACCGAATCTGCTACTTTCGGTCCCTTCGTACCCTCCATGATGTCCGACAAGCAGATTGGCCCTGCCAAGAAGACCTCCTTCGAGACGAATCTCGGCAAAATTCTCAGGACGACCACGACGACCAAGGTTTCCCACATGACCGAGATCTGCTATCGCGGTCGATGCGTCATGTCCAAGCCCAAAAAGGACGGAGTCTCGAGATGAGTCTCCGAGGTTTCGGTCGAACAAAAAAAAAAGAGCAGAGCTGGCAGTCACGAATAATTTTTTAGGATTAAAGTCACGCTCCAGCTTCGCTTTTTTTTTCTTTTTCATGACAAAAATCGCATTTCACACGCCCCCGCACGAGCACTGTTATTAATTATTTATTTTGTTCGAAATTCATCCAACTCATCTAAAGCATAGAAATCAGAAGCTACGTTGTATAAGCTACGACCCAATTTGCGCAGCTATGTGAGTGTGCCAAAAAAGCATTCATTGGAAAGAAGCGAGAGAAAGAGAGCCTACATAGTACTCCTTGCGGACGGTACCTACACGAGTCGCGTACTTAAGATTTAAGCACGTCCGTGTTCAATCGTTATTTATTCCGCTCGACATAACGCGGACCTGGTCCTCCGAACCGTGGTAATGGATCGCCGAGAGAGAAAGTAAATGTCTCTCTTTCTCTCTCGGTGAAAGCGTCGCGGGACCCACCAGTCGAGCTTTAAAGAGCATCAACTGTCTGCGCGTCGCGATTGAAATTGATGGGAAAGGCTATTTCACTTGAGAAATTAACGAAAAATTATTTTTTTAGTCTTCTTCAATTGTACTTGTATAGTCCTCATAAAGTCTAAGATACTCTACTGATTAACTATTAAGTGTATTTTAATCATCATTATACTTACATAATTTGCAAACTTATTCTCTTTACTCTCGAGGTTTTTTTTTTCGTACTAATTCTCTAATTTTTTCCTTCCATTCTACTGTTATCCTCTGCTGGAATTTTGTATAATAGCTTGTAAGCAAACGGTGTTGAATGCATTTTCTTTGAAAGGAGCTCTTTGGAGATCCAGAAAATAGAAGATTCTAATCTAATCTTCCGTTGTACGAAGCAAAAGCTCGGTAAGCTTTTTATTTCTAAGAGAACACGGTCATACGAGTTTTCTTTTTTTGTATTTAACGAAAAAAAGAAAACGCATGCTCACGCGCAATCTGTAAGTATATCCTTACCGGGAACATTTTACTTTTAAGGTTTTAGATGTTAAGTGTATTTAATTGCAATACTCTTCGCTCATTTGTAAGTTATATTATGTAATTAAGCGTGATAATGAAGGTGAGCGACAGATATTTTAATAAATGAATTTAAAAATATATCAACCTTCTTTTTTTACTTTTCCTCGGCCGAGTTGTATTGAAACTGATGCTTGCAATGTCTTTAGATTAAAAATGTGAGCTATGAAATATCTGTTACATAACAGCACCTGACGTGACGTAAACATTATCCTTTTATATTAAATGTTATTCTAGTAGAGTCACGCGATTACTTGCGATGTAATGAAATTTTTTTTAACTTTTCTTTGTCAAAGCTTCGGTTCGTTCAAACAATTTTTCTATCTCTTCGTCGCATTTTATCCTTTTTCTCCTTCACTTTTTTACCAGTATCATCCGTCTACTTATCTCTTAGGCTTTAGTAGAGAGTAATTAGCGGGCTCTTTTACGGCTCGTCAGCTCCTTGCAGCTCTTGATCCGTCATTAGCGAGCAAAGAGCCACCGAAGAACGACCTAAGAGAGTGAGAGAGAGAGAGAGCTAGAGGCCGTGACAATTTATACGATTGCGAGTCTTTTTGTGCCCAAAGAGGAGCAGGGTAGACACGTATTATAAAGGCTCTGGATTCCGCTCTGGCGCGATCGATTTTGCTTGGAACGAAATCTCAATTTTACCTCTCGCTGGAGGTCGCGTTAGTTAGCCCTTGGCATGACCAGCCAACTGTTAAAAATCTTTCAAAATGTGTCGAGACGCTTGCCTCGTTGTCAATATCGTCGTAAAGAGAAAAATGTCGATAGTTTATACCGTTAATGGGAGGGATTTTTTTATCGGAATTCCAAGTAGTAAAAGTCAATATTGGTCAGACGCCCCGTAAGCTGCCTTCTGTCAGCATTTATAGATAACATAGGTACATATTCAAATGGATTTTTAGCTCTAGCTTTTTTCAATAAATCGATCGTCAAATAAAAATAATTCAATCAGATACTAGAATGTATTTCTCGCGTTCCTTAAAATAAAAATATTTTGTTTCGAAAACCAATTTAATTTCCAAATGTCCGTCACATCATCGTGGGAAATCGAACACGAGTATATACATATACATCTAAAATAAGCCCGTGATAATTCTCCGTAAATGCAAGGATTGGCAAGCGCGACTGTTAATCGATATATGAATTCGATTGGATGCCGATTAATCAAACCACTGAATTCCCGCTGCGGCATTTTGGGAGGGAAATATGTGCTGGTCACGAGAGCCAAGAGCCAATACAGACGTAATACCGCATGGATAAACTTGACTGAACCTGTACATAATTTGGATCTTGAACCAGTTCAAATTGTGGTCGCTTCACTCAGCACCGCATCTGTCGGTGAGTATACTTCATGGACATAGTTCAAAATCTCAATTGTATAATTACTGCAACGTTTAATTTGAATATTCATATAAATACTCGTTTTATTTGTCACTGTTTATTGGAGATCTTCTAAATAAAATAAGTAAAATCTCATCGTTGAAAAGTAAACGGAGCAATGAAACCGGCGGACAACACAGTTGTGACATAGTTTCGGTTACATCGTGAAACGAATTCTCTCTGTTCGATCACGATGTAAACAAAGCGCCGAGGCGCAACTATATCGTGCTACAATCGAGTCGCAATAACGTCCCCGCGAACAATAGTGTAAAGGAAAGTCAACGAGAATAAAAAGATAAGCATCAAAGAGAAAGAGAGAGAGAGAGAGAGATAGGGAGCAATAAAAAGAGCTTAGAAAGGACAAAGTGAATAATGACCGAGGAAAGCCCATCAATAATCAAATATTTAATTTAAGAGCGTGCGTGCTCGCCGACTATCTTTACGGAAAAAGGAAAAATTGGATAGATCGTAAACGTGTGGGATCAACATTGAAAAATAGGGATAAAAATGTGAATCGAGAGAAGGTGATGATGTGTATGTGACAAATAAAAGAGGAAAGTGGTAAAGGAGAGAGGAAAAAAGCCATAAGTAAATATAGCGTGAAAGACGATAGGCGCGCGTGGAAGCGGGGATGGCAATAGCATGAAAAGAATCCGCAGTAGAGCGTCGAGAGAGAGAGCAGTAGCGAGTACAAGGGTGAAAGCTGATCGAGGAGGGAGGGAGGGTGAGGCGTACGCATGCGCTCGTTGGCGAGGGGGGTGCGCGCTTACGTGTCTGGCGGAGCTGCTGCTGGTTGACGGCCAGTAGAAGCGGCAGACTCGGAGGGAGCGGCCGTCGAGTGTTTAGCTCAGCAAAAGATGTCGGGCGGCGAGGGGTCAGCCGCCGGAGCCGCCGCCGAGGAGTACGACCCCGCGGAGGCAGCGGCTCAAGCCGCGAGCACGAGCCACGGCCTCGAGGCCTCCGATGGGCCGCCGCTCACACTTGCCGGTGACGGCCTCAGGAGGAGAAAGGTTATACACGCCGCCAAAGAGACCCTCGACAAGGGTGAGTCCCCCCTGCATCGACGACCCGCTGACGGATATGCTGCCACCGCTGCCGCTGCCGCTGCTGCTGCTGCTGTTGCCGCTCTTCCTTTCTTGTTGTTCTCGTTGTTGTTGTTGTTGTGGTTGTTGTTGTTGTCATTGTTGTTGTGTCGAGCTCGCTGCTTATTCGAAAGCTCGCGTGTGCGTGCTACTGATGTACATACTCGTCGTATTTCAGTGCGAAAGCAATCAGTGAATTGCCCGCCGCGTGAAGATTCAGCCTCCGTGAAGGCTACTTATTATCTTCTAGTGCGTCAGTTCGTCGATTGTTTTTCTACTTTTCCCAGTGTGGTGTTTTTCTTTTTTTTTTCAAGTCTCAAGCACTCCACTTACAGCAATAGACTTTTTTTGAAATCAATAACATCCAACTTTCAGTTTCTACTTTGCCTACGAGGAAACTTGCACAATCTATGGGCTTTCCAATATTATATAAACAATCGTGCCTTCCAATCGGTGACAATGGACGATGATAACTTGCCAAAATTCGAAATCAATAAAACGAGCATTACCCGCAATCATTAGCCTAATCCGTAATGGAGCCGTTATGCAATTTCAATCGGTAACATACCACGTCATCAATCTGTTGAAATAGTTATTATTGTTCCGTCTTTTTTATGAAAATCGATTTGCATCAAATATTTTACGAGGAAGTTTATTTTGGACGATCGCTAATGTCGAGTTTTTTTTTATTGTCTACGGACTTTAAAAAAAGTATACTTAATTGAGAAGTGTTACAATACTCGACTGATTGAAATGATACTTGAATACGTGTTCAACTGATTGAAGATATTCGTAAAAAAGTATTAGAGAGTGCAGATTATCCTGGACGAAGAGGTAGACGAAGATTTGACTGTCTATTCAAAATTTAATCTAGACAAAGAACGGGAATATAATTACATACTACTTTTCGAGAAATCCATTCAACTGAATTGTTAGTGATATAAGTGTGGTATTAAACCCGCAGGATGAAGCTCTTACTCAGACTCCTATAAAACTTCTTTTGATGTAAAGAGAATTGTTGGAAATTATTTAATATCAATTACATCCAAGTAAATCATTTACATACAAAGCAAATTACACCAAAGCCGGATAATCTTTTGATACAATATTATCGAAAAGTTATTAATTCACAATTATCGAATACGCGCAAAAGCAATGTTAGATAAATAATTTCGTAAAAAATTAAAAGTTTAAAGTAACAACACGTTTTATAAATCACGCATTCAATGAGACTTTTCTCAAATATTAAAATTATAATTTTTCTAATATACTAAATATAATTAATTATTTTAAAGTGTCAACTCTCAAAATTTTATGTGCGAGGTATGAAAAATTCCAATGTTATGGTTTCTTCTAGTAAGCTATTAACTTTTCTGATTTCTTCTGATTGATAAATATTTCAAAGAAAAATTACGTAGAAAACATTTCTACGTTATAAACGTGATAATAAAATATTCAGAACAACAAATTATTGAATTTCGAAAAGCGCACAGAATGATTTTGACTGTTCTACTTACCATTGTGTAATAAAAGGGCCAAAAAAATGATGCATGCCAAAAACAGCAGATATTTTTTTTGAACGCCCAGTAATTTACTTCTTTTTAGTTTCATTCAAATATAAATGAAGCTCCCCGTGTCTGTTTGAAATTTATCGTTAACAATGCAACACATATTTTACGCTTTTATTAGATTTATTCACGTGTTGATAATATTGAACGCACTTATGAATTTAAATGTAACGAAAATTATATTAATTAAAAATTTATGTCCATTTGCGTTACGATAACAAAGCATAAATTTGAAGTGGGCCGAAAGAAAAAAAGTAAAAATTCTAATAAATGGTTATTCAAATGTAGCATTTCAGGATCTACAAGCTTTTTCCTCCATGGTTCTAAGAGTGATAAAAGTAATGGAAATCTTAAGAAAATTTGATCAAAATTTATAAAAAGTAAAGTTTTTAGCTCAAGGTACGTTTTCGTTTTCCCAACACAATTTTACTGTAAGTCCCGCTATAAATTCATCATGTTCCATTGGGATCGAGCATACCCACGAGAAATCTCTGAGGTGACGCTCTTGTGTTCATACTGTTGTGTACTATACGGTCTAGATACTTTGTTGAATATGACTTCTTGTCCTTTTCATTATTTTACTGAATGTCGTTGATGTGAGGTACAATTTAAAAAAATAAATAGCCATTACAATATTGTTGCCTTATAGTTAAAGAAGCAATATTAAAGTTAAATTAATCATCTGAGTTTACGAGACGCGTTATGCAAAATAAGAATGGAAGAAAATTGATTTGATTAGAACATTACACAATTATCGGTCGGATTGAACATGTACATAAAAAATAAATAGCCATTACAATATTGTTGCCTTATAGTTAAAGAAGCAATATTAAAGTTAAATTAATCATCTGAGTTTACGAGACGCGTTATGCAAAATAAGAATGGAAGAAAATTGATTTGATTAGAACATTACACAATTATCGGTCGGATTGAACATGTATATTGAAATTAGTGAATCACTCATAAAAAACTTTAAATCACTCAGAGAGAAAAATTATAAATTTGTTCTAAAAAAGTTTACAAAAAAGTGACTACATATTATATATTACCTCAATTTCTTGGACATTATTAAATTCGTTTAAAATTGCTTTTACAATTGTCACAGACGGAAATAACAATAACATATATTTTGTGCAGCGTAGTACTAATTTCTATATAAGAGATGCTATGGCAATTGAAATTAAATACAACATAATTAAATGCATTACTTAAGATGGAGAAAGATATTGCAAGTCATATTCGTGGTTTTATTTGAAATAGAATATGGTAAGAATCGATTAAAGTCCCTTGTAGGGTTGTAGAGTTTCACACATATGCTGTTTTGTCGAACAACAGTAAAAGTTTACGATACTTTTTTAGAAATTATAAAAACAAAGTGTTAGATAATAATAATTTAATTTTTATATTGATAATATAAGAAAGATTAAACTATTTTTTCGAACAGTAGATAAAAATATTTTTTAAACTAGTAAATTATACTTCTTCTCTATACTATTGATCTTAATTTCAACAACTTGCAATTCTGTTAAAAACATTTCGAGCACAATTGTATCTAAATGTAATTTTCTTAATTATTCAAACTTTAATAATGTTGAATTTTTCCACTTTCTTTTGATGTAATAGAATTCTTCACAGCGCGTAAACTTGTTATTACCATTTTTCTCGTAAAATTACACTTGCAAGAGCGCTTGCAAGTAATTTATTGTGTGAGCTTGAGAACTGTGAAGGGGAACGGTAATGAAAGTTGAAATGAAAAACTTTTCTGATTGAATAAAAATCATTACACATTTTTGTGCAACTGTTGTTTAATTTTGACGTTTCAGTAGAAGTTTGAATGAAGTTTAGAAAATCAATGAATTGAGACTTTTATGTGTCACACTTTGAAAATTACAAACTGTAAGTACTGTTTTCAACATTTTTTTATTATTAATAAAACGGTGACGGTTAAATATTATTTTTTTCTTTTTCAATGATATTGCTAGTAATTATGAAATAATACAATAGCCACAGCGGTCATTTTCACAGAAAGTGCACAATTATCGAAGGTTATAAAAAATATATTTCAAACGATAAAGCAGTGCAGTCGCACGTGTAACACGTGGGATTATTAAAGATTAAATTGGAATATCCAATAATTTACAGTGTGTTATATTGGATTGATCGGATAAAGATGAAAAATTAAAAAACGATTTAAAGCTTATATTAACTGTTCACCGGCGTAATTAACGGATGTCTTCAAAGCTAAATATACGTCAGTACGAATATAAAACAATTTCATGTAATATCATAACGAATAAAATTACTTTATTGCGGATGTCAATTTCGATTTTTGTGTGTATGTGTGTGGGATAGCGTTAAATCCTCGAAAGCCCGTACAAAATTTTGACGTAATCGCCGAGTCAAAAACTTCCGCCAGCAATGTGCCAGCCGTGCTAATCCCTCCAGGTCGCTGTAATAACGACGAGCGCTTCGTACAGTTTGAGCCAAGTAGGCGGCTATCGATCGCAGCGATAACATTAGCAGCTCTAGCGGCCGCGTATACTGCACGTAGGGGGAGAAGAAAAAGAAATTGTGTGTGCGCGAGAGAGAGAAAGACACGAAGGAAGAACAACGGGACGAAGTGAGCTTTTGTTGTTCACGAGGAAGAAAAGTCTGTTGACTGTAGTTGAATGTTGAAAGGGAAGATCGAAGCACCAATATATCGACTAAAATGGAAACAAAAGTGCGCGAAAGCATCGAGGTGCAGGCTTCGCGTGTAACTGGTCGCTGCTGCTGGAACACACTCGCGCGGCCCACAATAAAAAATCTATTTCCATATATGAAGCGGGCGTGCAGTTGTGCTTGCGCGCACGGGATTCGGGCTTTTCAGGCCAATGCTCGCCACACAACGCTTGCCTGCACGCAAACCCTCGCGGCTCGTCGTCGTCGTCGTGTCAAAGATCGCGTTTACACGAACATCGCCTCGCTATACACACTATATAGCACGTACACATCGCTTCGCTTCGCCTTATTGTACGTGCAATATTTCGCTCTATACTCGCGATCACAGCTGTTACAGTCTATACCTATTTCTTCGAAACGAACGATTTTCTTTCGTACCTCTCCTAGTTTTCTATTTCTTCTTCCGACAGCGAAACTTTTTCACTTATACGCGAAACTGTTTTGTATGGCCTTATATTATTTGTATTTGGCCTTATATTGTCAAATTTCTTATTCGGGACTGCAACGTAGGAAATAATGCATGCGTTGCATGCACCACCTCGCGGCGATCGATTCACCCGCTTCCCGCTCACACACACAATGAAGTTATTACACGCGTATCAAAGCGATTTATATCTGCGAGCATTCTTCTTTTGACGCGCGAAAACACTCGGCTTCCTGCATTGATTAGATTTGTAGGTGTTAGAATTAAAAGGATAAACAATGCTGAATAAAGCGAGGACTTGAATTTCTAGTTTAACGCTTGGACAAGTGGAATGTAAATCTCAAAGTGACTTAACTGTTTTCTACTTGATGTTCTTTTGGAACGGAGAATTCACTGGAGAAAATAAATAGTAAATTGAAAATAACTATGTTTACTGAATTGAACAAACTTTTTCCTTTATTGTAATTAACTCGACAGTGAATTGTGACTGCACAGAAGTATTTATCGCGTGAAAATTGGTAATTAAAGACTGAAAATTCGGCAAAAACGGGTTAACGGAAATTAATTGAGTGTTCAAGCGAATTCTGAATAATAACAAAAGTGCTCAGTTTCAACTTCTATATGTGCTGACAGTTTGCTCTTATCCCGTGGTATCGGCAAAGTTTCGCGGCGAGTATTCTAATGTCAATTCTTCAGTGCGCCCAGCAATATTCGCCGTAGCCTTATCAGAGTTTGCAGGCACGTTTCGGTAATTTCGGTGGACAATCCGCTCTCAGTCGAAATTGTACAGGCTCCAACCCAATTACCAGCTCGTTTCTCTCCGAAATTTACGATGCTCGTAGAACGAGTGTGCGCGCATCCTGGTGCCATCCTTTCTCTCGCTTGAATCGAGAGAAAGAAAAGTGGCAGCAGCAGCAGCTACCTCCTTCGACGAATAAATTCAGGGTTCCTGGGATTAACGTGATTTTCCGCAGCTTTCGAAGCGCGACGGAATGAGCTTTTCCAGCAGCAGCAGCGACGGAAATATCCCGCACGGATACTCGTCCACCGGCAGGCAGCTCAGACGATCGAGGTCGTTCGATAAAAATGGGGTCGGAGTACTACGCGCGACGGCGTACTGTGTGTGTGTGTGTGTGTGTGTGTGGGTGTGGGTGTGTGTGTGTGTGTGTGTGTGTGTGTGTGTGTGTGTGTGTGTGTGTGTGTGTGTGTGTGTGTGTGTGTG
>JAWWMK010007552.1:0-27563 GCA_035047105.1 Galeopsomyia nigrocyanea
ATATATATACGTGGTTTATCGAAAAAGCACGACTGTAAATTCAGCCAGCGTGCATCCGTTAATTCTTATCAATGCGACTTTTACAGCGTTCCGTCGCTCTTACGATAAAACATACTCCTTACGCCTCCTTGAATCGACTCGTATATTCCAGCCAGGAAATTAGTAATAAAGGGTATATACACTCGAGCCAACCGATATTCGTCACGCTTCATAAATGCGAAATCATATGCTGTGCAATAAAAAATTTTCATTCGCGGTAGGGTGGAGGTGCGGAAAAGAAGTTATGCAGTTTGAATGTGAAAATTTTTACCACTTGCAAGTTTTTTTTTTTTTTTGAAGGGTACGTTATTGTAAAACACTATAAGGATGTAAATAATTAGAAGAGATTATAGACACAGAAATTATGTTACTGAATAATTCGTCTCTACAATGATTTAAGCAGATTTGCTCTTTTCAAGCTCATTGACGCATTCACTTTGCCACTTCGCAGGGTGGTGTGTTAATGAAAAGCTTTGTTCTCCGCAAAAGGGATTTGTAATCCGGCGGACTTTCAAACAAACCATCAAGCTACAAACTCGTGCAATAATTCTTACATTTTCTCTTCAAACCTTACCAAGAAGATCTAAATTTAATTCTCATAACGAAAGATTAATTCTCCATTGACGATATATAACCAAGAAAAAAAAAGTCCGTAACAAGTTCGTATAAAACTGTCGGTCGAAACGAGCATCCGCAAGAATCATTTTTCATTATCAAAATCAAATTCCTCGACTCTCCTCGCTTGCGTTTCATACGCGGCGTGACTCGCTCGGAAAAATAAATCTTTTCTTCTCTCGTATGTGCACATATAAAAAGTCGTCGACGACCATAGAGGGGCAAATGTTTACGTTTTCATTCGTAGCTGGAGTTCCATCAAAGTCAAGTCGAAAAAAGGGAAAAATTGAAAACGCACGCGCGCAGAGACACATACACTAACAATTGATAGATCGAGCATCGTAAAAGTTTTTCCCCGGTAGCGAAACTTTTCCGAGGCACGTGCAACGTTTTGCAAGCACATGACGCGCGCGAGCATTATTTATGCTCTGACGAGGAGAGAAAAAAATATTAGACGTGGTTTGAGGATAATCGATGAGAGTGTCGTTGTTGTTAAGCTCGAAGAAGCCGACTATTGATTTTTGTTAGAAACTTTTTCGACAATTATTGTTGTTTGAACGATCGACCAACTTACTTTAATAATTTAATACTTCGAAGTTGCAGGTGCTTTTTTTTATTCGAACGTTTTTTCATTCTCCTTTTACACAGTGAATGAAATTAAAAAATTCCGCTTTTGTCGTTCCTCCCATATTAAATAACAAGAAAAAAATCTGTTAAAATTGAATTAGGAGAAAAATATTCTTGAAATTAATTTACAAGAATAAAATCTCTTTCATACCTAACTTAATAAAAATTTCAAGCTCTGCCAGAGGAAAAGAAAATACCCCCGTATCTCCGCAGAAAAAGTAAATTAATTTCGAAAAAATTCAATTTCCTGGTTATATATATAAAAAAAAATAAAGAAGAGCGTATGTATAGCACGTACGCGCGCGCGCCTTCGAAGAAGAGCGGAGAGAGATGACTCAGGAAAGCCATAACCCACGCGCACACGACGTTTTTTTTTCTTCTTCTCCTTTATCGACAGCAACGTAATTGAAACGTTGGGTACATAAACATACGGCACGTATATAAATAAAAAGGAACGAAGACGTTTGATCGTTGGAAAAAAAAGAACGACGTCGCGTACGTACGTAGCTCGATTGATCGTCTTGACGTTCGACTGATACGACTCGAGAAAGAGGGAGAGAGTTATTGTCGCGAGAGATTTCAATTTGCCCCGCGTGATTTGCTGCGGTCATGGTAGCAGGACATTGCCCACATGAGATATGTGTGTGTGTGTGTCGAGGAATTGTGAAAGTGATCGATTTTTGTGGAGTATGGCTCCGTGATAACTTTATTTACAAATCTCTGACGACTCCGAGCTCGGGATGTGAGACTATTCTTCGTTTCCCATTTAATATTTGACAATTTGCAGGAAATATGATTTATAAATGAACGAGGAAGAGAACTTTAAGAGAGCATTGGAAATATAACTTCTTCATCTTCGAAGAAGTTATTTCTGCAAAATCGATATTTCAATCGTGACTGCATTATATTTTGAAAATAATTATATCACAAAAATAAGTATTCGATAATTCAGTGATATTGCTTAATAAATGACATAATCTCAGAAAGTCAACTATACACTCTCAAGTCACGTAAAACATTAGGAACGCGAGAAAAAAAAATCAAGCCGATATCTCAAGATACATACGAATACATACGTAAACACACTCGTCGTTAATAATGCAACAAAATACGTACGAGCGTTTGCAAATTCAAAAGACCCCTTTTGGATTTTGGCTAGTAGCAGTATAGCAGTAGTAGTCCCGTGGTGAATATTTCAAGAGCGTAAAGGTTGACCGGTCGCCCGTTGCCGCTCAAAATCTATGCGTGCGAAGCGGGTATTAAGGGGCTGAAAATTTCACGAGTTGAATTGGAGATGCGGAGAGAGAGAGAAACTCCATTCCTTGCGAATTATGGAGGTTATGCAGACTACTTCTTTCTCTCTTTCCTTTTTTTTTTGCGCGCGGGTACTTTTTCCAAGTTATTATGGATCTAAAAAGCGTTATGTGGTCGCGCGGTTCGCTATTTGCATAAGATCTGACAAAGTGAAGGGTGTGCGCGCTATGCAGAATGGAGATGTATATTCGAGCTTTCTTTTTACTTTGGGAATTTACGAAGAGTTCGAAGCTTTCAATGTTACAACTAAATTTTGAAAAAATGAGGTTTTTTTTTTTTGAAATCCATCATCCATAAAAGAAAAATATCGACACGCGACAGAGTTTATACGCGGGGTATTCGCGATTCTTCATGGACGAGAAGTTTTTGGCTGGCTTTTGTAGCGAGCTTACAGTTATTGCCGTGACCCGATTCGAGTTTAAAACATAAGTTGTGTAAGTATGTTTTTTGCGCGCCGGTGGTAAAAAGTAAAGAGGCTATTTTTCTTCCTTGCCGCGCTGTTTGTACCCAAAAACCAACCCACAATCTGTTTTTATCTAAAAAAAAAAAGAAGTTTCGACAACTTTTGAATCTTGTGTGTCTAATTTTATCAGTTTTACTTGATGGAAATTGATTTTGCCAGAAAGCATTGCAAGGATATTCTTAGAAATCGACAGATATATTTCCTAATGGAATGAATCTACCGACTCGCGTATATATCCATCAATATCATTGATCAAGTCGTGCTAATTTCGAGCAACGATATAATTAATCAACAGTCACTTTCCGTGTCAAATCAATTGAAAGAAAAAAAAAGTGAAAGAAGAAATCTCCGCGTAAGAAAACATTTTCTTCCGATAACGATAATCGAATTTCTCGACGAGCACGCACGCGCGAGTGGAAAATGCTTCTCCGCACTCATCGTCGTCTCTTCTACAAAGAATAAGTACCCGCCAATAAATTTCCATCCGCGGGCGCAAGTCGTCGTGCACTCCTCTCCTGCCGCGGAAATGGCATTACTCGGGAGCTTGCGCAGCGATTTTTCCCTAAAAGAAGAAACGCGCCGGCACTTCACCACGTTTTCTTTTCTAACTCTCTCTCATTCTATCGTATGTGTGTGTGTGTGTGCAACAGAAAAAACGGTCCTCTCGAATATTAATGGCCTCGGCAAATAGACTCGGCGAATCGACTCGCACGCAAAAGAAGTAATATAAGCCTCTTTAGCAAAGGCGCACGCGGCTACGAGGAGCTTTCGAGAGCTTTTACTCGCACCTGCAGCTGTCGATTGCAAGTCCAAGTATTTTTTTTTTTGCATTCGTTCGTTTGCTTCTCAAATCGACGCATTATAGAGCTAGATCGCTAATGGAGAAGTCGCTTTTTGAACGAGAGAAATTGACTTCTCTGAATGATGTTTTTTTTTTTGTGACAATGTGCTGATGGAATTTTCCCTGCTTTTTTTAAAGGATTATGATAGGAGTTTTTATTTATGTGACAAAGAATTTAAAATTTGATAAGGATGTTCGATGCAAATAAATCTTCTCTGGTTAAATTTTCAAGACTTTTTTTTTACGGATAATCGAATTGATGAAGAATTTATAACAAACGAGAATAGATATCGGAATTATCGATGTATGTACGTGTCTCCTAGTAAAATTCAACTGCATATTTGAAAATGTATATTTTTATCGTCGTAGCTGTCTCATGCATGTGAAATAATGAAGGATTGAAAATTTATTGACGAAATTCGATGGAATGAAATTTCTTTGGATAGATTATTCAAGAATTTTTTGGAAATACGTCTGAGATGATAAACAATTTATACACGAAGCGAGAACAGTATCACAATTATCGACAGATTTCTCATAACGAAATTCAGCTGCAAACAAGCAATATTGAAAATAAACCGTCTCCGAATCATCAAATATAGCCGATAGATTGACGTTCGAATTTACTTTACTAAATTCACCGTTGCTCGATCAAAAGGCGACATTCAATTTGCAAATATACATCAACGAACATGTAAACCAATGAAGCTCTAATCATCGATATGCAACTTCGCAATCAGTAGATTACCCCGCAAAAGCCACAAACATCTCCGAAGCTGTAAATATTCGGGCAGACGCGGAGAGAGAGAGAGAGAGAGAGAGAGAGAGAGAGAGAGAGAGAGAGAGAGAGAGAAGCGCAAAACTTACGACGGTATGGTGTAGCATCTGCGAAAATGCGCGGAAACTTTGAGGGAAAGCCGCTTAACCGTAAAGGCTATATAGATTTTCGGACGCGAGCATCGTATATATACAAACTGTGTGTTTCAGCTTCTTCATGTTGCATGTATATATATACCTCGGACAGAGTTGGATGGTTTTGCAAGTCGACTCTGAGGCTGCAAGATGTTTAGTTGCTTTCGCGCGGCTTAATGGGATGGACGAAGCTTCTCCGAGAGAAGTTTTCGCTCGCTTGTGTGTGTTGGATGGGACTTTTGCTCCGAGGTTATTGGAAAGTATATAGTTTGGCTGATCGAAGCTTCAATATACTTTGTGCAATATTTTTTCTCTTACTCGATCTATAAATCGTATACGAAGCAACATTGTAAACTAAATTTTCGACGGGTAAACTTCGTGTGAAATTGAATAACTCACGTGAGAAGTTAAGAGAGACGACTAATTTAGCCAACTTTTTCTTACATATCGGCAGGTCTCATACACATCACACAACGCATTCGAAAACGATTGATTTGTTCTTTATCGAGTCGTCGAGTTTAGTAGTGGAAGGAGGGATCTTGCGGGAATTTCGGAAATTGTTGCCGCGCGAGCACGAGTCCCTAACACTCTGCATGAGCAATGGATTCTCGCAGCAAGTTTCGAAGCGAGCGTCTTCAACTCGGAATAGAATTTCGGGGTAGGGGCGTACGTGTTTGCCTCTTGCATGTTGCATCCAACTTCTCAGCCAATGATGTTGCCCGGGCACTTTGAAGAAACGATGCTTAATTCCCAAGCGTTGTCTTAACTTTCAAGACTTGCTACACTTGGTGTGTATTTGATTAAACTTTACGACGGGGATACTTTTGGTCGTGTCGCATCACCCTATTTTACCTGGTTGTCAATGATATGCTGATCGAATTGGGAAAGTGTTGCGATGCGTTCATTCGCTATTTCGACAAGTTTAATCTTACTTTCAATTGTGTAGGAATAGTTTAAACAATTATTTTTGTAAATATTTTTTTAGATGATGTATTTCTTCATCGAAGAAATAACAAGGAAATAAAGTAGATAAATTTCGTTATCTCCAGCTCGATTGCAATGTTATCTCATTATAGACGATTTTTCCTCCATACCGAATAAACATTTTCTCAGAAGCTTCCGATCATTAAAAGATCCAAGTAAATAAAAGAGAGCAAAAAAAGAAGAAGAAAAAAAATTTGAAATCTTATATAGAAGAGTATCTTGCGCGCTGCTGCTGCGCGGAACAAAGTAGCTCGTTGTGCGCATCGACTTTTCGAAAGCGATTAAGCTTGAAGCTCGTTAAACTCTCTCGGCGGATTCATGCGAACAATTAGCGTCGTGTGCAAGTATATATGTATAGAGAGAGAGAGAGAGAGAGAAGAAACTGTTTTCATATAGCGTACTACTTCAATTATGCACGAGCAATTTCTCTCTCGCATGAGCGGCTACTTAGAAGATCTGAGCCTAACGATAAGATGACTCGTCTCTCTCTATCTCTCTTATTTGCGTATGAATAACTATTCGCTTGATATCAAGTTTATAATAACACCAGAGACTTGCGAAGAGCAACTGTTGCGATAGTTTGCCGCTTTAGATTTGAATTTGTGATCAAACAATCATACATATTATCAATTATTATTCTTTGTTTGTTTTCAGTGAATAGAAAATATAAAAAATTTAATTAGAATTAAAACACTTATTAAAACTCAGTTCGAATACACTTTCAAACCCCAACAAGTACAACGTCAAACCTTCTGTCAATCAAAATACCATTCTACAAATTATATACTCAAGGACATTCGAAATCAATCGAGAAAAAAAAAACAATGATAAACGATCGTCAACTTTAGCTAATCCGTATGGCAGTTCTCTCCCACGTTAAATTGTACATACTATATATACCTAACTCTGCCATAGGACTGCTCCCGGAGTAATAGTGAAGCTGGGAAAACATCAAAGGGCCGTCGGATGCTCGAGCGGGTTCATATAATTTGCTTTTCGCTCGGGTGCATTTCAATAGCTATCGGAAATCTGCTCACTCGCTCTCTCTCTCTCTCTCTCTCTCCCCTTACCAACTAGTATATAGTACAGAGATCCACAAAAGGCACGAAATTAGTTTCGCTATCCCGAAATTCGATTCTTCCCAAAAGCGCGCTGCCGCCGCGCGGAAAGCCTTACGTTCGCGTTAAGTGCGTCTTATCCGGTTCTGTATATACGAGGACGGACCCCCTATTGATTTTTAGATTTTTACTCGTAGATAACGAATGGACACGCCGCGCGTGGGTGCAATGCTTTAATTGGCTGATTTATTGCGGTCTGAGTCATCGATTGAGTTTTATCGTTGTGCGATAGAAATGGACGTTGACGCTATTTTTATTTTATTTATTATTCAATGAAAGTCCGCCGAGTAAAGGTAAAAATATACCGAAGGAAAGATCAAATCCGCGGATGTGAGAAGGAAGTCTCATCCGATACTTCAGAGGGAAAAAAATATAATGTAATCCAGAGTAAAGTCGCCGCGAGTCGTTGGAATGAGAGACGACAAAAAGAATGATAAAAGAGAGCGAAGTAGAAAAAAAAAGAGAGTCGATTGACCCGCGGAGATGATGCGAACTCGCAGGGGTTGTGGAGAAAAAAAAGTGGAAAAGTAATCGCCGGACAAAGTTGGATTCGCGCGCGCGCGAGCGAGAGAAAAGTGGAAAAGTGACGCAGTGCACTTCAAAGCGGGATTATGCGGGTTGGAAGAGTCCGTTCGTCTGTATCATCTATAAATGTGCGATCAAGTTTCGATGAATGCTTTGTTCTACCTCTCGAGCTTTTTTTTTATTTCGATTATACCTTCGACATTGGATTACGCGCTTTTTTTTTTCAATTTCATTGGTCGTCGAGGGATTTGACGAACTGGCTATTCCGGTAATACGAGAAGTAAAACTCGGCTTTTAAGGTCAAAAGTAACGACGTCGAAGTATTAACGACAATCCTGTCAGGAGTGCAAACAATTGTTGTGAATGATCGCGTACGGATTAATGCATTTTCACGTGCAAATGTAATTCACTTTAAAATTCAGAAATCATTTCATTAAATAATCAGTATACTTCACACGTCATTCGCATTTTGCGGAAACTCATGATTTATTTCAAAACAAATTCGTCAGTTCAAAATGCGCCGTGACTAATGAACTTGCATATATTATAAAATATGCACGTCAGTCAAAAGTTCTATCCCGACATTCTATTATTATTTTCTGACTTTATGCACATTGAAAATTCATTGGTGTGCTGAAACATATACGTGAATATTGAATTTCTTCAACCCTTCCATTGTTAAAATAAAAAGGATCATGTTGTAATTATGGTCGGCACATAGGTTGCCCCATTGAATATTTTTGAAGTCTCTTAATTATTCCTCAAATTTAAGCCTTCAAGTTTTTTAATATGCAAAAAATTCCAGAACTATATCCATGATTAAAATAATATATATGGCTGACATAATCGAGGACATAATAGCTCCTGTTGCTGAAAAGGTTTAATGGAAATAAAAAAATTTGAAACTAATATACTCTGACACATCTATATACAAGACTTCGTAACCAAACTTCGCAATCCACGTTCGATAGACTTCGTGACTTCACGCAAAAGTAAGCTTAAACATCGATATAAAAAAAATCATTAACAAACAAGATCACAAACAATAATCCATCAACATCAAACGCTTATAAATTGCTTATATGAAGCAAAAGAAGAATCGACAGTGCAATAGAGGGGGATTGGAATCGCGCAACGACACGCGTGGGACCGCGATCAGTCACACATTTTCGTAAAGGGCTGCGACGACGGCCTACGAATGAGCAGAGAGTTAGGCAGCTCGTTTGTTTCAATATCGAAAAAGGCCAGGACCGCAATCGATACACACACAGCACAGCAGCAGCAGCCAAGCGGATAAAAGACTTGTCGATAAGCTTATTAGCTTCTCATGCACAGTAGCGTTCGATCTCTCTCTCTCTCTCTCTCTCTCTCTTTTCTTTTCTTTACGTTTGTAGCTGGTCGATTTCGTGTGTGACTTTTTGTCGTTGCGCGTTGTCAAGTTGCTTGATTGGGAATCGGAATTGCGGCAAGGTTGTTTCGGGGATCGAACAGCAAAGTTTGAATGATTGTTTTTTTTTTCAAGTTTTCGTGGAAATTTTATTGTTAGCTTAATCGTTATTTTTATTGTAATTAAGCTTTGAATTTTCACACACATTGCTAGGAAAATAATTGACAATATTTTTTTTCTAGATTGAATAGATTGTTGATAAAATTCGAATACGTGAAATGCAGATGACAAAGTATAGCACGTTGAAATGTAAAATAAAATAAAATATTGAAAGAGACTTCGGAGTTACATTTCCAGTTTTGTCTTCGATTTATCGGCAATCGAAACACTGAATGTTTCAAAGTATATGTAAAAATTCGACAGCAAAAGGATACTTTGACTTCCTGATCTGTATAATATATGAACGTAAGTCGCAGCCCAAATTTCGCTGAGTAATTTTGCGTTTCCTTTCTCAATTTTAAATGTATTCGATAAATCGAAATTTCATTGAATAATTCGAAATTTTATGTCAATAAAATAACTGACGTAGATGTTTCCGACGAAAAAAAAAATAATTAATATTTCTCGTTGAACTATCCTGACAGTTAATTGAATCGAACCCAAATCGCACAGGCGTAAATGTATATATACATATTCGTCCGTGCAAATTAAACTCCATTACGCATTCATCAATGGCACGAAGAAGAAGAAGAAGAAGAAGACGACGACGAGGGCATGGGGTTAAAAGCCATCGTACATATACATACAACCATCCCTCAAGAAAGTTATAGGGGAAGAGAGAGAGAGAGAGAGAGACTTCGGGGCCCGCATGGCGTATAATTTAATATTTATACAATTAAGCCGCTGGCTGAAAGACCCTCCGGCCTATAAGGAATTGAGTTAGTGACCAGCCGAGCGTGAAACCATGCCGCTCTCTCTCGCTCTGCTTCTCTCTTTTTTTTCGGAAATTAATGCGAAACTTGGGCGAGTCGCCGACCCGGGAAAATGGTCGTTTGATTTTCATGGCGAGCGTTTCAAAAGACGTGGAGGTAAATTTCTTTTCTTTTTTTCTTTTCGTTGGATATTTCATTATGTCGAGCGAGCTGAAAATTTTTTCGCGATTTGATGCACGAGGTTAAATAATGGATTTCATTTGGAAGTTATATATTGAATAATCTTGTTGCTTTGGTTCATTTGCAATAATATGGAAATATCAAAACTGTTTCCGAAATTGAGAGCGCAATGAGTGAGTATATAAATATAATATTTCATTCATCATTTAAATTTAACAATGCTCGAGGCTCTATTGATAAAAGATTTTAATGTGCAGACTCCATGTATTATTTACGCTATAGAGTAACATCTCCACAATCAAGGTAATTATTGTACGTGCTATTATGCTATGTTATGGCTTTTGTGTGATGAATTTTCAATTTAATTAAGTTAAACAAAAGCCAATTAGGTGAACATGTCTTTGTGTTGTGTATTCGTATTCCAAATTGTATGCGAGCTTGAATAGACTATTCTTGGAATAAATATATATATAATAGATTTCTATTAACGTGCAAATTGAATAGACATCAAAGATATTTCAAAGCGATACAAAAACAGTCCCCTAATCGAATAATTATATTTTATAAATGTATGTAAAAATATACACTGAGTATTTTAGAGTACGAACATTTATAATTTCACGTCGGACGCATCAAAAACGCTGTCAATTTATTTAAAAATCCAAATAAAATGACCAATAAAAATTTCATACAGCCGTACATAAATTTCCTCGACTGTATATATAACACCAGACTACGAAAATCCGAATTCAAGTTATTCATTAGTTTTCGAGTAATTACCTTGGCACGGCACGGTGGTAGTGGTGGTGCTGGTGGTCAGTGTCTATCATAACGGACCGTACACTCTGCATAATAATTCATGACGGGAAGGTGTATAACAGCTCTCCGCTCGTTACTCCCAAACTCTACAGTTATTTACGATCGACGAAAAAGCCAGTTTTGCTTTCAACCCTCCCGTTCGTCCTGCAATGTTGTTGTCGTCGTTATTGACGAAATATTAAATCAGTTTTGTTGGCTATTTTTGAAGATTACAAAAAACACAATTCAAGACGTACAAATCGTAAAAAACATTGTGTTGAAGTTTTATCGTCGATCCTATTTCACTTTGCACTTCGGGTGAACAAAAAAAATGCAGAGTCTCTCTGAAAAATCAAATCCGAAAATAAAATACTCGACGCTTCGCGCAATATCAAGTTGCACGAAATAAATCGAGCACTCCGAAATTCCAAACCGTAATTCAACTCCGCAGCGATGGAAAAACCGTGTAAATCCGTCGATCTACGTATATAAATACAGCAATCAAATAAAAAATGAGATTTTTTTTTAATTTCTCGCAAAAGCCCCCTATTAATGTCCTTATTTTTCACCTGCACTATGTAATACTCGCACACAATTGAATTATTCTCTCGACGCTGTTCTCGCGCGAAAACCTGTCCGCCCACATACCCACTTATATATAAGTGCGAGCACGCGAACTTTTCTCTCTCTCCCTCTCAACGGGATTTTCGGCGACACCTCATGTTCAATGATTTATTCTTACGTGCGTGCGTGATTTACAAAATTTTCTCCTCGTATTCTGTTTGTACACGAGATGTTGCGTGTGGTTTGGGGAAATACAATTTTCTTTTTTTTTTCTTTCTATCGCGTTTGTTTCGAGTGTTGCGTATAATTTGATAAGCTCGCCAATTATTTTGTCACATCGTGTGAATTCCGATGAAAAAAAAAACAAACAGACACAAATCGATCCGTCGTGAAAAAAAATACAGTCAATTATTTTCATTTCAACTGTCAATTATATCGAAGCGGAAAGAGGAGGGTGCGGGAAAAAAAAACAGCACGGATTCGTATAACTCGACGCGAGACAAGTATCGTCGTCGATGTTACTCGTTTATTTTCTTTTTTTTTTCTATCTGCTACCTGCCTGCCTGCCTCTCTCGAATGTCACATGCCGAAACATCGCGCAGACTCGTTAAAATCAGAATGGACACGAGAAATTGAGAAATGAAAACAGACGATGTTGCCGTTTTGTTTTCAGGTGGAATTAAGGAAAACGTAAGTGACGTTGCGACTGTGAAATGTGTCTGGCGCGAAGAAATTTGAAATGTGTATAACGTTGAGGAAAATTATCGGGTGATTAAATATTTTCTTCTTAACTGAGACATGTACTTGGAATTATTATTAAAATATTAAGCGTTTGCATATATAACAGGGGCTACCTGACATGCGGTTGTTAATTTTGTAAAATTTCATTGAACTGTCTTCTTGTCCAAAGTTTAAACGTGTTTGTAATAATTATTAATTCAGTAGGAAATTTATCATCTGTTTACTCAGCTATTTAAATATTCACTTGAAACAACAAATCTAGATATTGAAGAGAATTGCTTTTAAATATTAACAGCAATTTGTAACAATCATCTCAGAACGACTAACAATAATTAATGTTTCCTTAATTAATTCACGTTCGAAGCAATTAGAAAACACAGAAATCAACAAATACACACATACAGACACATGCAAAGGCATTCAGTACGAATCAAAAAAATTTTTAAATAAGAATTTTTCGCTCTTAAAATGCGATGTAACATGAATAAGTCTGTAGGGATTACTAAAAATTAGAAAGCAAATTAAATACTATTTCTTGTAATACGTGCAGTTCATTATTCAATGAATACTTATAAATTCCAATGCACAACAAATATTTAAATTTAAAATGAGAAACTTTTTGAAATAAAAAATACTCACTTTATAGTTTCTCAAATCAAGAACATATATTATAACAATGCAACAGAAACAAGAATTTTTTTTAACGTCTCTAGCAAAATTAACAACAAACCATCGCACCGCAAAATGTGTATCGTTTTAAAAGTGCACACAACCGAGCGCGTGAAAAATAATAACACTGCAAAGCGCCAAGGTGCAGCGCGTGGAATTTCGGCGCGTCGATTAATCGCACCGCGCATCGTCGTCGTCGTCGTCGTATAGTCGCGTGCTGAATTCTCATAGTAGTTGCGTTGGCGCGATGCGCGCGTTGCTAAACCCCCGCATTTCTGGCTCTTTGTTTCGCGGACATTCCACGTGCAAAATTGCACACACAAGTCTCATTAGGTCTTCAACAACAACGAAAAAAAAACAGAAAGAAAGAAAGAAAGTCGAGATATTATACAGCATTGAATTTTTCTTCCACAACGTTTTTAAAGTGGTAGATATAAAGACGCCCGTTAAGCAGTAAAATACCGTTGAATTTATACTACACCTTTAACATTTTCAAATGAAAAAAAAAACCAAAAGTATATAGGCGCGCGAATGTCTCTAGAATTTACGCTTGTCATTTCGAAATCTTCGTTCGTTCGCTCGCGAGAGATAAAACGTCTTTATATCACTGTGAATATAATCAAAGTTCAAAAAGGAAGAAAAAAATATACAGCCAAGTCTTTTCCTCTCGCCGCGCGACGATAGTTAATATTAGTCGGGTGCTTTTAAACTGTCGCTGCTCTCTCTCCCTTTAATGTTTGCTTTACGGTTGGCCGTAAAAGTTTATTGTAATTAACGTCTTGAAAGCTCCGCTTTTTCGCTGTCATTATGGCAGCTGCCTGCCTGTTGTGCTTGCACACATTGTGTGTTGCGCTTTTTTTTTCGAGATAAAAATGCTCGACGTTTAGGGTGATTGAGGAAACGACCGCGAGTTTTCTTGATAAAACTGACGAGGATATGGACGCGTTATCTTCGAGTGGATCATTTGTTTCATTAAAAAAAAAAACGTCGATTTAAGACATATAGAGAAAGGCAAAATTGAGAACACTTCAAGAATATAATCGATTTTCTAATTTATCCTTACTACCCACATCGATTTATTAATTAATTACACTTCGTCAGAATCACGATGCATTAAGAGACACACACGGACACACAGAGTTCGATGCGATAGCTGATTTATCGGTTTGCAAGCACGGAATGGGCGGCACTTCTAGCCTGAGATTCGTTGGAAATAATTGTACTGGACGCGAGAGTTTCGACAGAACATTGATTGCTGCGAGTATAATGGATTTACCGTGAATTTCAACTCACTCGCTCGTTTTCATTAACGTATGGATCTTGTTATAGTGCGAGTTGTCGATGTTTGTATGATATTTCTGTATGACGTCTGACGATAATGGTTTCCTGTCAAAGGCTAATTATATCGCAGTCCATCGAAGCTGAAGTTATTTTTAATTCACTCCAAACGTTAATAATTTTCAGTGAAGAGTATATTTCTAGTATGCATCTCTCGTCTTTTGCATAATCCATTCAGCAATCGAGTTTTCAAGATATGTATAGAAACACAAGTAATGGAATTTTCTAAAAGAGTATCATACAGAACCAGACGTGAAAATAATATATGGCAATCTGTCTATGAATAATTATAAAATTTCTCAACAATAGCACCTACACACTTCTTCTCGAGCTAGAAATAAGAAACTCTTTATAACCTATTCACGGCTCTTCACCGTAGCCTAGTGCAGTGTGCACCTACACGCGCCTCCTCTTCACGCGGCAAAGTGGAATTTAATGTCCTCCCCGCGTATACAGCGGCAGATAATTTGAAATACGACTCAAAAATCTCACAACTATATATATATACGCTCTCTCTCTCTCTCTCTCGCAAGACCGAGTTAGATTCCGACGTTATATACATAATGCACTGGCAAGAGACGGCAGTCACGTCGATCGTTGCGAGACAAAACAGATAGAGTGTATATGTATAGCGAGAGACTCGATTCGCTTGGACTATTTTGATGTCTATTATACTGTCAAGAGGTTTATCGTTTTCGTTTCGAGTAGATAGTAATTGTGTTGCGAAGTTTTACGTTTAATGATAACTTTTCAGAAGATTTTAATAAGATTTTAATAATCTTCGTCGAGCAGAAATTTGGTTGAAGTCGAAATATCTGCAGGCATTAATATGCAACATACATGCGGAAATTAAGAAACAATTAGAATTTGAAGATGATATCATGCCAGTCATAAATGTAAAATTTATGATATCAAATTAAAAATGGACTTATTTATTCATCACCGAATATAAAAAAGCCCACGCATGTCTGAATACCTTACGCGAAAATTAATAAAACCACTGTCTCGTCGTTTCAACTTTAATGTTCATTAAATGGAAACTTGAAAATTTATCGAAGCAGCATATTGCAGATACACAATTAAAATCAACAATTCCCCAATGAAAAAAGAAAAAAAAACATTAACCCACCACAAAAAAAGAGAAGGTTCATATTTACTCTTCCAATGCAAATGAGCGAGCGTTTTTTCAAGCTTTAAAACTGAAAAATATTCGTACTCCGAAATTGCGTGTGGTCGAATAAACTCATTCTCGCGTTAGAATGCGCGAAAACAGTCCGCGAAACGAAGAATAACAGTTTCAAGGGGGATGGGACAGAAGAGAGAGAGAGAGAAAAAAAAATAAGCACAGCAAGAAAATTAGAGTGAAGGGAGCAAATAACGTAATAAATCGGGACGAGAGAGAAAAAAAAGAAAAAAATCTTTGGACTGTCTTAGTTATTACGCTCTAGTTAATTACGAAATTATGAATTCGAGCTCGGATGAAAAAAATGGTTTCTTTTTCTTTTTCATTTCGTGGAGCGAACCTCAAATATCACTGTGTGTTTCAATTTAAAATCTACAAAAAACATAATTTTTTTAATACAATATAAATGTTGAAATTCAACGATATCGTACATAATTTACGCAAACTTGCAAAAAAACTAAAGTTTTTCCCCTCCACTGAATTTTTAAAATTCAATTCTGATGAAATAGTGATTTACAGACTCTTCCCCGCGGAAAACTACTTTTTTTTACGACTTCAAAAGTGATTCAATTAAGACACTTCTTCGCCAACTCTTTATGGCAATTGCCGCGATGCTGCGCAGAAAAGCTTCCCCGTTTATTAGCTGCGGTTACATTCTCTCTTTCTTGCCACGAGCGTCTACCTTTATAATACCTCTAACTGATATTAAAAATTTGATCCTGCTCTAATTGTCGTTGTAATTGTCGGAGCTGTATTAATTCGACAAAATTATAAAATATTGAATTGAAATTTCAGTTTCTAAAAAGCATTTTGAAGCCAATCGATATATCCTGATTGAATTCCATTCTCTCCCACACACACATGCACACAGCCGCAGATTATCAAACGAAGAACAGAGGAGGCCAAACGAAAATTCGATTTTCTAATAACCCACTAACTTCATCCTCCAAAATCTCATTGTCGGCGATGCTCCGACAACAGCATCAATGCGGTGGTGGAATCCATGATATATATAGAGGAAATTGTACGTATGTATGTGTGTGTATATATATATCTATTGGTGTCCGTTCTTGGCGTTCGTGCCTCAAATGCGGTATCGGCCAAACGGATGGATAGCGAATTCCGATCGCGCTAACGCGCAAGAGACTCTCCTACGTGGCAGAAATAATTATGTGTTTCTTCTATTTTTTGCTATATATGATCGACCCGCCGATAAATGTCAATTCCCTTATTTATATGTCCTATGCTAGCGCCTACGAAGATATTGAACTTATTATCTATTTTTTTGTTTGTTTATAAAATAGTTGAACGAATCGTGCACAAGTATACGAACTTGAAGTTAAACATCTCTGCGAATTGCGAGTTCGCGAAGGATAATTGAATTTCGCGTAATCGCGCGACGATCAAGAGGAACGAGCGTACGGGCGCGCTTGAGTGTATTTAATTTTCATTCGAATCGCGCATTTAAACGAGGAAATTTATTTTCACTAGAAGCTGATATGAAGCTTTATTCGTAAATTCAATGCACTTTACAATTTATAATTACGCTTGGTTTTTTTTTTCAATTTCCTCCGACGAATTCGACAAGAGACTTAAACGCGTTTATTTCAATCACAAAAAAAAATACGCTGTCCTCGCCCTAATCTTCTTTCTCTCTTTTTTGTTGTCCCTCGCTACTTTGCAAGATGTATACACAAAACGTCTTCCTTTGCGCCCTTCAATCTCGTTTCTCTGCTTTTTTTTTACCTCCGCACTTTACTTCTCGAAGAGTCTGCGCCTAATTTATTTAAGCTCTCGCTTCCTTACGATATACCCTCGAATAGCAGAGCAACGAAACATTTTCGTCTTTTATGTTCTCTGCCTCTTTTTCTCTTTCTTACCCTCCTCATCGAGTTTTATATATATTTAATATGTACACAGATTAGCGGAGTTGATGTTGTTAGATTTTCACGTAAATGCCAGGTACATAATAGCGTTTGAATATTTTAGATGTTGTTTGTAGGAATAACTGAACATGAAATACTTACAAAGTAGAGAATATTATTGATGACTCACCTGAAACATAGAAAAATAAACCGATAGATCAGTAAATTATTCACCTAAACAGATTTTTAATCGATCGAAATAAATTGAACAACGCAATTTCCGCGAGAAAAACTCATCAACGAAATAAATCACATTAAACTTGTCTCGAGCAAATCAAGTACCCACTTTGCTCTCGACGTAATAGAGTCGAATTAACCATTGATTAAGATAGTAAAAGAAGAACCGTTAGTTATCGTGAAAACAATGAAAAATACAGTACCTTCTCTCTTTCTCTCTTTCTCCCCTCTATGCTCGTGTATAATGTAGCCGTACGTGCTGCGCGAGCTTTGCCCTCATCAATGCATTTAATAATGTAAATAAAACTCGCACGTCCCCTATCCGCGGTAACATTACATTTTTCACGAGCTTTGCGCGCGAGATTGTTTTTTTTTTTTCGTGTCTCTCTCTCTCTCTCTCTCCGCTGTACATATGAATGTTTCACGCGGGAAGACTACTCGTCGATTCATTGGAATTAATCCCACGTGAGGCCTAGGAAAATTGACTCCGAGATTTTCATTTTCTTTTTCCCCGAGAACGCCGAATTTATTGATGGCCGAGGATGCTTTTTCTTACGCTGTTGGATTTTGTTTAGGGGAGGGGCTTTTGATTTTTGGAGGGGTATGGAGTGCGGAGTCAACTTATTTTCTTTCATAATGCAACGCGTAAGAAACCATTATGTTGATTTGACATTTTTTTTTTATTTATACGTAAATATTGGGTAATTTTTTATTCATGTTCATCTAATTCTTTTTTTTTACCCTTTTTAAGGCCTATTTTTCTGTGTTACCTGTACCAGATACGAAATTAACTATGAGGGTTTCAGGGATCGCTGATGAATCTAGAATCGTATTTGCATAATTAAACATGGCAGTTGTTATCAAAAATAATGATAAAAATGTATTATTTCTCACATTGGAATTTTAACAACTATGACCATTTAAAATTTTTTTAATTGAGCAAGAAAATAAAATTTATTTTTTATAAAAGTTCATCATGCACTCCTTCTACGTAGGGAGAAACAAAAAAAAATTAATTATCTACGGCAAACCGAAAACCCTCATGATCTATCGCTACACACATCACAAAGAAAATTCACTTCTCAAGCGAAAAAGAAACCGAAAACCAGTGTAATTTCAAAAAATGAGTTGTTACCTCGGCCAAAAAATACTAATACACAATAAATCATAAGCTAATAAATCCAAAAAAAAGGGCCAAGCTTGCACACGTCTCGTCGCATGCAACCTAAACCCACTAAAATAAATCTCGACCCCACAAGTCTCTCGAGTAGTAGTGCATGATTCTTCCCTTACATACACACGTCACGATACGCGATGGGAGAGTGCAGGGTCGTATGTGTGTTTGTCTTCTATCGTGTTTTATAACCGAGGAATCGATGTTTTTGCATAATTCAGCTATAATGCGCCGCCAAACTACCACTCTCCCTTTGATTTTTCTTCCTTTTTTTTCCTTTCAAATCGTGTGGAGAGAAAACTGTATTGGGAACACGATTTGCGTAATATTACGTGAAATTCAAATCGAAGCTAGGATCGAGGTATCAATCATTTTTTATTGGGATTATTTTATTATTTTTGGGTTTGAAATTGAGGCTATTTCGTTCGATTTCAAAGATTATGAAAAGATGTTATTCTCGATGTTGATTCAAGATGATTTTAGAGTAATTCTGATGAGTATTTTGAACTACACGTACATTTATTCGATGCAATTTTATTTAAACACTGTGAACATTAAAATGACTTATTCTTTTGTTAGCCATTTATCGATCAAAACAAACAATCGACCTCAAACTCAAATCACAAATAAAGCATTATCAACACTCATAAATTTAATGACCCAGTCAATTTCGCCAATCACCAAAGAATAAAAGAAAAAAACCTACGCAAGTCGCATAAATAAAACGTCGTTGTTGGAAACATTAAAGCCGAAAGTAAACTTCGTATCTCCAAAGCTCCGCGCGCGTACATAACGCATAGCATAAGCCCTTCAGTGTTAGTGTTTTTTTTTTACAGCCATTAATCATACAACTCGTACGGTTACCGCCATGAGGCTCGCGGAAAATTTTCCACTACGCGCGCGATTATTTATTTCATATTTTTGACGTCGAGCAGTGTGTAGCAGCAAGTCCACTTGTACAAACGCACACGGCGGCTGCACATATACATCTTGGAAGGAAGGAAACAGGCGGCCGCCACACAGCCGTATATATATATAAGTTGATGCTGCTGCTGCTCTCTTTTTAACGTCGCTTTCAGTGTGTGTTTGTTCCTCTCCTTTTCGTTTGCTTATTCTCGCCTGCCTCCTCTTTCTGTTTTACCTTTAACTTGTCTTTTTTTTTTCTTTTCTACGTTTCTGCCTCTCGCTTTCCTCGCAGTAACGGTCTCGCGGGGCGAGTATATATTTACTCCGGCTGTCTTTGCTCTTGAAATGGCTGTTTATTGGGTATACATTTGTTTTCTTTCTCGAATCGATATTTTGTTACTTACGTCGGATTATTTTCCGGTAATATTCGCGTGAAAAATATCTATCTCGCGAGAATTTTGAATGATTTCTTGGATTTCTCATGATTTTACTCGAATATTGTCAGAGTATTATTAATTAATCGATAAATTATTCGATAACTTGATGTTTGATTAACAGTATTATTTATAGAACTTCGAGATCGATATAAGACATGATTGCCTTATGTCTAAAGTGTCAGTAAGATAAGTGGCTTCTTTTATACACGCATAAATTGCTATGTCTATAATATCCATAACCAAAGTGCATCGCGGCATCAAGTATTCATGCGGAAGAAAATTGTGATCGAGTCGTGAATGAGTAAATATCCGATAAACGGTTTGGCAAATTTGTTAAAGTGTTGCAAAAATACTTTCTATTCGTTTGTTATTCATGATAAAATTGCAATATAAATGCGAGGGTATTTTCAAAACCAGTGAAGTAAGGTCTATCATTTTACCCACTTTCTGTATATAAATTCGAAGAATTTCCAATATCAAATTGAAAATTTTATCGTAAAATTTTTCTTTCATACCACCAAATTTCTCCCCGAAAATCCGCAAAACTGCTGACAAAACAAACTCTCCCACGGGTTATCCGACGATCAAAGGCACTATGATCGATATGGCAAAAACTCTCCACCCCTCCTGGAATAAGTCTGTTTTTCGGCGGGTGTACGACCACCGATTTGAAATCCGATCGAGAAAAAGGGCCTCTCTTTTATTGGCCTTACATTAGCGGGGACCAGAAGAAAAAAAAAGGATCGAGTTTCTCCTGGGATAATAAAGCCAAAACGATGAGCTGTTCTCCCCCCCTTGTGTCTTTATTTTCTCTTCATCAGCTGCCCTTTTTCGAAATACGCTTGATCGGCTAACGAGATGCCGAACGTTTTTGACGCTTGTTAGAAGCTATTTAACGTTAAAGATCACAGATGATAAAGTAACGCGATAGTTCACGTGTAAACGATACATTTTGAATGAAAAAGAACAAAAATCAAACGTTATAAATTTTGTAAAAAGCTTCAGCTTTTGCATCCACGGTGTTACATAGCGAATTATCGGATTTCATCAAAAGCACACACCCATCATCATCGTCTTCTCGAAATTTCCGCTCAAATTGACTGAACTATTTACACGCGCTAATGTACAGAGAGCCCGGGCGCGCTTCGGCCAAGCGCGCACGGCTTCAACGGGATTGACGAGATAAGCGCTCAGATCAAAAGCCTTTAACTAAAACAGTTGCGTTGCGGATTGGCGAAAGCTCTCTCTCTGCCGCGCCAAGGGCTCTTTCAATAATGCACAAAACAAACCTTCTGGCTTCCATTTAAGCTTCGATCGATATATCGCTTTTCATCATCGTCGATTAATATATCATACATACGCAGTGTGTAATGAAAAGTTATCGCGCGAAATTTTCATTGAAAAATACACAATCACGTAATTTCAAATTTAATTTACGGCTTGTTTTTTCTCTCTTGCCAGGGCCACCGATGATCCGTAGGCAGAGAGAGAGAGGCGACCTGCTTTAATATTGAATCTCTGCCGGTGGCGCATAAAAAATGCAGCAGCAGCAAGCGTATAACGGAGAGGGAGAGAAGAGGCTAAATTAGAGCCGAAATTTCCCCATGAGAACACTACCACCGCCGCTGAGATTAAAGCCAGTCGGACGTGCGGATATCCTACGCGTTATACGTGCCTCGTTGGCTCTTTTCTTTTCTTTTTTTTCTTTGTCCGTGGAGCGATTTTTTTTTTCGACTGTTTTGAATGCATATTCTATTAAAGGACAAAGCGTGAAAATTCGATTTTTATGTGTATGAAAGAATGAGTCACACGAAATCACGTGACGACGTGTAGTTATAATCTTGGTAAACAAACGATGAAGGAAAGTATCTGGTTTTTATTGTTACGACTGTTGGTTTTTTTTTACGTCTACGATGCTCGTTGATGAGCTTAAAATGCCGTTCGGTTTTATTGCTAAACGGATCTTCATAGCTTTGGGTTACTTTCAATAGATGAAAGAATTTTCTTTTTAAATTGAATTAAAAAATACTTAATCAATAATTATAATTCCACTACGAAAAAAAAATAATTCACTATAAAACACGAACATCCATCATAAACACCAGCAAAACAAGCATTTATCACGTTTCACTTTATTTTTTCGTCTGTCAAATCCAAACAGTATAACTCGCAGTGTGTTTTTCGACCTCGGGTACTTCCTTGCAAACAAAGTTATTTCCGCGCGGATGCAACAACTTGCACAAAGGCGCTAAACAGACAAGAGCGAGCGCGCAGCCAGCGAGAGTAAAAAAAAAAAAGGTACAACATTCTCTGGTTCGTGTGAAATTCCACTCTCTTTGTGCTCAGCTCACTTTTGACGCCGATATATATTCGGCAATTAACGCGCGTTAACTTTGCGTCGCAAAAACTTTGTCGCGAATGAAAAAAAAAAAAAATTCCCGCGAGAGTATGACGACTGGTATTAATTGAAGTTTATTGGCAGATGCAAACGACGCGAAAGAATAGAATTCGAGTGTTCGAAGAGTGTTTTTATACTGAAAAAATTTAATAAGTTACTAACGAATAGAAAGCTTTATGCAGAATATAGAATTAATTCGAAGAGAAGCTTATTTGCATTAAGCTTTTTGGAAGAGGACAAATGTCAGTTCAAACTATCCATAAAACGTCTATCCACGATGATAACGAGTTCAACGACTTTGCCAGGCGTAATTAACGCGACTCGACTTGGCGCACCGTTGACCTACACTCTTCTTTTTTTTTTCTCTCTCTCTCTCTAAGAATAAAACGCTGAGCGGCAAGACACTTGCCGGTCTCCTTCCTTCTTCTTCTTCTTTTTTTTTTTTTGCTTGTGCTCTTCGTTAGCCACGTTGGCGGTGACTATACGCCTCCGCGCGTCAGCCCTTTAACCTCAAAATTACGCTTTAATTATGCATTTTTCTCTCTTTCTCTCTCCACCGCATGGGAAACCATCTCCTCCAGAGAAAAGGCTAACGAAGTTTTATTTTTACGCGCTTCGGGAGGGAGACTATCGAATTTTTTATTTTTTTTATTTTGTGAGATGGGTGTGTCGAAGCGAGAAGCATGCGGTCGTTATAAGTGCGTTGACAGTTTCAAGACTGATTGCGTGGAGAAGAAGTGTTGATTTATGCATTCATAGCGGGTGTAATGCAAATTTTTTATCAAATTGTTTTAAATCAAATTATTTAAAAAAAAATTTCATATTATGGGTGTTTATAATGCATGAGAGTGAGTAGTGAAAAATGTGTTTAATAAAAATTCAAAACAAAAAAATATCCATAAAATTTCTATATTTAAATTGGAAAAAAATTCTAAATCTACGTTAAGAACTCACACTGTGAAAATCTTCATCGCGAAAAAATGTACAATTTAAAAGAAAAAAGAAGAAAAAAGGAAACCACAGATACATATAAAAGTGTACATCTCATCGCACTCTCGGCAATGAAACTTTCATTAGCGCAAAACTAGTCATTATCTGCCTTTTAAACCGTCCCTCAGATAGAGCGAGAGCACCTGTTCGCTCTCTTCTAAAGCGAGCGCGCAGCAGACGATTTTCCAGCGGTACTCTCGCGAGAATAATTCAGTAAGAGCCCCACGAGCTCATTGATTCGCTAATTGGCTTTCTCTCTTTCTCTCTCTCTCTCTCTCTCTCTCTCTCTCTCTCTCTCTCTCTCTCTCTCCATCTCTTCTTCTTCGTCGACTAGTTTTACCTATACGCTCGCTGAATAAGTCATCGTCCCGCTCGCGCCTGGAACGAGAGAGACACGTATTATCGATTAGCGGACGACGCTATGGTGTGTGTATACATATAGAAAATCCCATTCTCAATTTTTATACTGTCTTATCGTCGTCGAGGGACTCGTTTGTATACATGCTGCTTCTTTTCTCTTATTTTTAGTACCGGAAGACCTGTCGCGCGAGCTTTGGAGGGGAATGATTGTTTATTACGGACTTGTGGATGTGAATTATGTATTTTTTTCAGATGACTAATTTTGTATTTTTATACTAAATTATCACACAAAAAAAAATATATATATATGTATCATCCTTATCCAGTATCTTTTCACTCCTATCCGTATACGCACTGATTGCTCGTTAACTAAAATGAAAGACGCGTGCGCGTGTCTATATCAAAGACCCTCTTTGAAACGAAACAACTAAGTTGATATGACTTAAGGCCAGCGAACTATAATTTATCGCAGGTTCGTACGAATGTTTCATTCTTTTTTTTTCATCGATGAAATCGATTCAGCGAAGAAGTATTACTCATACTACAATTTTACCGAGCACAAAGTTCATCAATTTAGGGCACGTTCTTCCACTGATATTCTCCAATTTTTTTTTCTCTACGCGTCGCAATCGCTGTGGGCTTTTAAATAACGATATTTACGGAAATTGAATGAATCCCGTGCACATCGGAATTAATCATGGCGTATATATACGCAGCAGCAGCGCGCGTGACTTCATTTTCTTTTTTAAAAGAGAGCGCGCACGCGAATCGGCCGGCGAGCGCGTATAATCGAATTTATCGCGCGAACGAGACCAAAGTCGCCAAGCGAATATTAACGAGACTCTCTCTCGGCTATGGGAAAACTGGCGCGAGCAATTAGTATCCGACCTTACTACCACCAAACGTTTTCACGTTGAGAGGAGAAAGAAGAGGCAAAGAATTTCCTTTTATTGCGAAGAAAGTCTTGTGCCCTTTCCGCTCTTTTTTCAGAGCTTTTTTTCGGATTTTTCACCATTTTTCAAATGCTTTCGAAACTGTTGATCGAAATGAAACAAATGAATACTTATCTGAACGTCTGAAAATCTCATCGCGCAATTATGTAAAACTCACGTTTGCATTATCACTGTCAGACGCAATATTCATGATGCGAAAGTCGAAAGCTTGCGGAAGATAACAAAACTTTCTTTTATTTTTAACTATGAAGTGCCCCTTGCGTGGATCAAAGAAGATTTCCCATGAAAAATTCAGGTGCGCTTTTATATGAAATGAAACGTAGCAGGAAGAAGTGGGAGGGGAGGGGGTTGAGTCAATGACTTATTCATGCTTTCAAAATACGCTGAGCTGCATAGTGCATTAAATTATTCCGCCAAGAAGGACATTGATATACTTTTTTGTTTCCGAGCGAGCGAGAGTAAAAATTTGCCTAAACTTGTTTTATATTCCTTTTTTTTCTCTCTCTCTCTCTTACCGTAGCATTTCGTACCTCATTCTTTTCCATTTAGGCGCACTTATGCAGGGTTCATTTTTTTTCTTTCTTTCTTGCGAGACTATAGTCGAGTTTTGAAGAAATTTCGAATACTTTTGATTGAATGATAAATTAAGTTTATATTTTTTTTGCGTGCAATGTAACGAACGATGGTAGAGCGAAGTAGATTAAATAAAAGTTTGATTAAACGCTGTCGATAGAAGCGTTTGATCCAATTACGAACTTTTTTTCACTCCGAACAAAAAAAATCGTTGCAAAGAATATTCCATCTCAATTGAATGAAACAACAAATAACAAGGCAGAGTAGCATTTCATCGGCGTTGAAAAAGCGTAAATTTGATAAAAAACAACCAGCTCCACTTTCATCGCAGATTGAATTGATTGAATATAAATCCTCGTCGATCTCTCTATTCAATACACAGTTTTCCTATTGATAATCGTCAAAGGGAATCGTCGAAAGCAAAAATATAATGAACGTAAAAAGAAAGAAGGTTTACCACGCGTAAATAGGACATGAAAAACAAAACGTTTTTTTTTTTTCGTTTCCACGGTGTGATAGAATCCTCATGTCCGCGTCGGATTAGAGCGTCGATGCGTGATACTAACAGCCATGCCAGTGAAGTGCGCGGTGCGTGTGTGTGTTCTCTCGATCGAATTTATGATGCTTTTGAGCTTTACCGGCGATATGCGCGCGAGCGCTTGTGAGAATGTTATTGTCGGTGAGCTAAATTCTTGCTAGTGGCTGAAACCGCGCCGAGCGTTGAGTGCCTCATATTCAAGCTTTGTTAGCGGAAGCGCGGATATTTCGATGCAAATTGTTTTCCAGCCGTCGAGTGCGCTCGGCACGAGTATTTATTATTTCGATATATATATATAGGTGGAGAGGTTGGAACGAGTTTTACATTTTGTTGATATTCTTTCAAAGCATCAAATACATATCAATTGTGTATAATTTTGCGCACTTGAGGGCGCTTGTTACCCTTAATCAATGGTATTTCAACGATACTTAGACTTTTATACAAAAAGTTTTGATTTTTCAGCTTTCAATTTGTCAGTAGAATAGATAGATTGATATGCAATATTTAAATACGACTTTAAATCAATCATATAGAATTTTAATACTGTATAGAATCATCATATTAAGTTTCGCCAAAAAATTTCTTTGCGTTCCGAAATTATAAGCCGATAAAGTCAGTGGTCACGATGATATCAAATTCTTGTAGGTAACTCTTCTAGAATATTTATTCAAAGCTTTCAAAGATGCATCCCAATTTGGGATACTCGAGGATTAATTACAATGGTCTTCAATTTTGCTAACAAAGAAAAAAGTCAAAAAGAATGTTAACCGAAATCAACATGTAAAAATAAAAAATTGTTTTACCAAAGTAGGAAGCTATCTTCAAAAAGCTTCGTCATTAATGGAATCGTAGAGATTTTTTTCACAAATCAATTTACCTCGAAAACTTCTTGCAAAACATCCACCTAATATGCTAATAACTTGTCGATCGCAACTCAACCACAATATACATTGCAAAAAAAAAAAATAGTCGTCAAGCAAGCTTGAGTAACTTCCATGCAATACCGCCGGTCGTAAAATTCCCATAGCCGTACTTGTTAACGAGCTTTGACATCATCCGTCGCAGATCTATTACATTATCCAGCGTCGGCCTCGCTATGGTGCATTAATAGTTATACGGTAGCCACGGCTGAATCATCTCTCAAACCCCCCTCTGAGCTCGGTAATAACAATAATTGGCCGTTTGTCATCCCTTTTTTCGGCGACGACGGGCGTTTAAAGAAGAAAAAAAAACGCAGTTCTAATGTATGTAAGAGGGAGAGAATCGTTTTTAGGCGTCGGTAGGCAATTCGATGTTAATGGGCAAAGTTTATTTTTTATTTTTCGAAGTTACGATGTACTTTATGTTTATACGTCTGTGAATTTATTGCCAGTTGAATGTTTAAATAAGGATGAATATTAATATCTCTTTAATAGCTGTCAAATCAAAATTGAATAACGTGATATTGCAAGTATCCACGATATTCAGTATCAAGGTACATGATATCTGCATTACAATATCTCGTATTAAGAGCAACGTTATCAGTTCAACACTGAACGTCGATCGATATGCTAATAATATGATCAAATACTTTTTTAAACATATTTGTAATTCATTCTAATTCCACATTTTTTTTACAGACGTGACTAATTAGCAAGCCGCGTTAAGGTAAAATTTAACGTCACGCCCAACAAAGAAACGTAACATCATGACCGCAAATATTCAGCAAAATTCCACGAGAACGCCCTAGGGAATTCAGCTGAGGGTGAAAACATAGGAAAACCGAGAGACAGAGAGAGAGAGAGAGAGAATTGTAGGAAGAAATTGCGGTTGTTTGCGTTTCGTGAAATACACACACACACACACACACACACACACACACACACACACACACACACACACACACACACACACACACACACA
>JAWWMK010007563.1:0-27553 GCA_035047105.1 Galeopsomyia nigrocyanea
TCTCCCTTCAGCTTCTCCCTCTCTCTCTCTCTCTCTCTCTCTCTCTCTCTCTCTCTCTCTCTCTCTCTCTCTCCTCTCTCTCTCTCTCTCTCTGGCTTGGCGTTTTTCTTTATTCAGAAGGGGACGACGACGACGACGAGGACTAGTATATACCGAGTTGTCGTATTATCAATTGATGGAGACACCCGCGTGGGTTCTCTCTCTCTCTCTCTCTCTCTCTCTCTCTCTCTCTCTCTCTCTCTCTCTCTCTCTCTCCCGAGCGGATATCGTTTATGAGGGCTTTAGAAAGTCTGCAAGGCTCCGATTTATTGGCTGCAAGTACGAGAGCTGTTAAATATAAAACCTTACATACCTATGCGTGTTTACTCGCACTTCGTTCTCACTGATTTGTTATGCATATAAAAGACGAGAAAGAGAGACCGTTATATTTCATCTTTTATGGGTAGAGTCGTAAAAAAAAGAAGAAAAAGAAGAAGAAGAAGAAAATCCCTGGATGTCTGACTGAAACTGGCCTTGTTCCACTTGCAGCATCAATAATTCATTCCTTGTATAATACACAATTCGTAAATGATCGCGCGCGAAGCGACACGATTCACTAGAATAATTCATGGGAAAACTCGTTTACAAATTTCCAGACAATTGTATTTTAATGAGTATCTAAACGATCGCCCGCAGACGCCGCCCGCGTGATACGCTTAACAACGCGATTCGCGAAATAACCGTTCGAAGCCCAGTATACACGTATACAACTATGCCATCGAGAGAGAGAGAGAGAGAGAGAGAGAGAGAGAGAGAGAACTTTGGGGCGTTTGCCGACTTCGATCGCTTTCGCTGCTGCGAGAAACCGGAAAACCACTTGAAACTTACGATCGAGCCGAGCTCGATAAATGAGACGAAGCACGCTCTACTACTACTACTGCTATAACTACGACTCGTCGTATTCGCCGCCTCAATCGTTTCGCATCGATTGCGCTTTGCAGTGATTATTTATATGGCTGTATGCTCGATCCGTCCGTCCGCCCGTCTGCCTGGTTATTGTTTTCTCGGAAATTGGTAATTGGCTGTGTACGAGAGAAATGAGAAAAGCTGATTGTGTGTATATATACATACCGTCGACGAAATATTATTATGCCTCCGTGAAAAAATTCCAAAATGCAAAAAGCTGAATTTAATTGTTCGATAGACGTTACGTTACGTTACGTAATGCGTCAGAGATAAAGAAAGCTATACGGGGAGGTTTTTATAACACAACCGCGCCGCATGGGAGAGGCAGTTGAGACAAAACTAACTGTGCGCGTGGTTATACGTAGGCAATAAAAAAAAATAAGCTCTCTCTCTTTTTTTTTGCTGCTATGGCCATTGTCGTGGTCATTTGGCCACGACAGAGCCTAAAGCTGCTACTATACGGGATTACGTCTCTCCTCGAACGGCGTGCACGAGCTATAACTTCGACGAGACGTACGGAATAATGCGCGCGAAATTACAAATGGCCTGGAAAGGAAAAAAAGTTGGCTGAGACTTGGTCAGCTCGTGAAAGCAAATCTCTTTTATTGCCGCGGATTGATATCTGCTTGGAGTGAATCGTTTGGGGGGGATTGAAGGTTTGATTTTTCAGTGAATAAAATTCTCTGGGAGTGGAAGAATTATTTGTGAAATGTTTTTGGGATTGTCCTAGAGGATGAAAGTGTTTTACACTTTGGAAATTATTGAATATGCATTATTCCTTTACAACTTCCTTACAAAATTATCATAATTTTTGTAGAACCGAAATATTAGTTGACAGAAAAATAGACCAAAGTCAAAAAAGCTATACATATTTACAAATTTTTTATGGTAAAGTCTTGTTTATTAATTCATCGTCAGTATAAATTTATAAGAGGAAACTACATCAATCTAGATCCATCTGGCGTCGAAAACTGAACTACATTAAAAATCATACTCGGCGAATTAACATACTCGTACAAAAAAAAATCAATCCGAAGCCTCAATTTCTTTTCATTATTACGAGGATATATTCCAGTCGATAGACTTCACCTCAACCACATCAAAAAGCATATAAAACGTAGTTAGATATCTCGAGTCCCCTTCATTTCTCACCTTCACACACATCTCTGTGGAAAGCTCGCTCGCGCGAGTCGATAAAGTGTCACGAGATTTCGGATGGATTTTCCGCGATGTCTGCTGCCGGAGAAAAACTTTCCTATCCCGGAATTTGTCACCACAACCACAGAGAAAGAGAGAGAGAGGGAGAGAGAGAGAGAGAGAGAAATGCCAATGTGAAATTGGCACTCTTCGCGCACATATGTATGTATATATACCTATACCGCCGACACTTTCTGTCGTCGCGTGTACGAAACCCATGTCAGGTTTTGCAAATGTATTCCTGCTGCTATACGTACGATCGAAAATTCTGTGGCGCGCTCGCGCGCGTTAGTTAGACGCTTGAAGCGAGGGGGTGGAGGGGGAGAAAGGCCAGCAAGCAAGCAAGCAAGCAAGCAAGCTGTAATCCTAATCCTTCTCGTGGCTCTCGGATTTCGAGTGGAGGAGGATAGGAATCCCGACAAAGTCTGCGGGACTTTAGGATCTTCATAAATCGTGCGGCCGCCGCCGCGCCTGCACTCTCTCGTTTCTTTGTAAGTCACTCGATTTTCACTCATTATGACTCCAAACCGAAAAAAAAAAAAGAAAAAGAAAGAAAAGACAGACAGCTTAAGTCGTCTCCGTACGCTTCTTTTGTCGGCTTTAATTTATTATTATCCCCCGTTTATTAGATGTCTCGCGGCTTTCGGACAATTTTATCCCCGCGATATTATTTTCCGCGCGCTTAACGCCACTCTACCGTGCGTTTATATATATATATATACGAGACTTGATTAAATTTCGCGCGAGAAAAGCAATTTACATTTGAATGCTTCTAATACGATCCTCCGCTGGTCTCTAATAGCGAAGAGCTTGCAAGCTCGCGCATAGTAGTTATACGATATAATGGAAGCTTTCGGAAAGAAAAAAAAAACTCTCAATTGACTATGGCGTGCTATTATCATCGCCGGAAATCCAATAAATCATAATAATACCGGTTCATTACCAATTATTCGTCTCGAACTACAACGACGACGAGAACGACGATCGCTGTATGATTTTCAAAATCATCGTCCGTCAGTCGATCAAACATTCCTCATCGTAATCGATCACTTTGTAACTCTCGGGTTATATCACGTCAAAAGCATATTGCGCCTATCGCAGTTACAATCGCTGGCGCGGAATATTGACAGGGGGGAGGGGAGGCAAATAATTATCAAACGCGCACCCGACGTCCAGTTATGGCTTTGCCCAATCATGCACGCCTGCGTAATCCCAATTAAATGCGATTTTCGCGTGCCTATATAACCTTTGATTTGTAAAATCCGTGCGATATACCTATATATATGATAGTAAAAAAAAGAAGAGAAGATATGACGAGAATCCCTTTCATCCTCGTGACGACGACGGCGACGACGAGGAAGGTTCTCGAAGTCTCGCCCTTTCTCCTCTTTGACGGAGAGAGAGTCGAATTACCAACGCTCGGATACTTCGACAACGACTTGCCTTGCACGCGAGAGAGAGAGAGAGAGAGAAAGAGAAGAGCTGTACTCGCTCGGATGAATGACAAGAGGATGAGATGGGAGTTGGTTGGTTGGTCGGTTGCTTGGCAAAAAGCAAAGATCGTCGTCGGTTAACGTGGGCATGACGATGCGACGCGAATCTCTCTACAGCCTAATGAAGATTAATCGAAGAGTCTTTTGTAATTGGGGGAGATATCGCGGAGAGTTTTATTAGATCGACCGTTGTTAACGACGCGTGTAACCAAGACGGATTGAACATCCTTTTATCTTCTTTTTTTTTTTTGTTTTGTTCGTTTCAATTATACCTTCGTCGATCTTATAAAGGTGAAATTTTTTTTTCTTCTGATTTCATATGTACGTTAAAACGAAAAGTGAGTTTATCGAAGAAGGATGGTTTGTGTTTTATATCCCCGCGAAGCTCTAAAAACATTTGCCGACTCGAAGGAACATTTTCGATCTCTCAAAGTAAATTTCACTCGTTGTATTATACCAATTGAGATTCTCCGACTCGATCGAGTTTCCTCTAAAATATCTCATTTCTATATAAATTGTTAAACGAGGCGAATACGAACGATTATTTGCCGAGGGAGTAAAGTTTCTTATTGTTCCTTTCAATAAAAAGAAATTCCAGCGTTTTCCCTTTTCGAAAAATATTTTCAAGATAAACCTTGACTAAAATAACTCTACTTTTATCTTACTGGAAAATCCACAAATCCGTCTCTCTCTCTCTCTCTCACTCTCTTTTCTCTACGCAATAAAATTTTCTCTCGTGGCAAGCACGCAACTTTCTTCGACGGAAGGAACAGCAGCAGCAGCAGCTGTCAAAAAGACGTAAGAAGACGAAATTATTCCGGTAAACAAGACAGTTAAATAAAAGTAGCTCTTTCTATCCCCTGTGAATGCGTATACGTATATGCGAGAGAGAGCTTTTTCCTGGTTGGCGCAGAGAGCTTTCACGGCAAATCAGCGACTCAATCAATTTTCCCTTGCGCTCGATGTACATACACTCGGTAATGCACGGCGGAAAGCTCTATCTCTTTTTCCTTCCGGGAGCGCTTTTTTTCGCGCTGTCGCCGCGTATGTTTCGCGTCTCTCTCTATCTCTCTTTCTCCCTCGCTCGAGTGTTTTTTGTAACGGAAGACGTTGAAGAGAGAGAGAGAGAGAGAGAGAGAAAGAGAGAAAAATACGCAAGCGAGTTTTAAGGTGCTTTTGTCAAGCCTGTCATTTTGAAAGACTATTTTCTTTTATTATTTTCGTCGAGGTCGCGCGGCTCGCGGCTTAGAGGAAGAGCTTCACTCACGCGAGTATTGCGTTTTGCTTAATGCGTTTTAGAGGGGAGAAAATGTTCGGAGGAGCAAGTATGTTTTGAGTTTTACATGGAAATGTGTGTGTGACATTGTTAGTGAAGGTGTGAGATTTGAAATGGAAATTATTATCGTAAATTTTGTAAGAGATTGCCATAGATTAATCAGATGGTTTATTATAAGAAAGTTTCTGAATGATCAAAATCACGATTACGATTTAAGATTAAAAATTTATATTACAGAGAAAGTAAGATTAAAAATCAGATAAGCTATATTTACAATTTGAACATTATGTGTTTTCGATTATTTATTCATCACGAGATATAAATTCATATTAGGTAACAGCATTGAATAAAATCCCTCTGGTGTCTGAAAGTGAACTTTATGAATGTAGTTTTTAAGCAGGGAGAACTAATTTTTTTTGCTGACACCAATGTTATATTCAGAAAACAAATATTTATCTATTTACAAATAAAACAATGAAAGAGCCTGGCTAAAATTATGTCTTGCTTCATGCGTTTTGGAGGAGAATGTTCTGAGTTTTGTATTAAAATATAATTGATATTGTTGAAAAAAGTCTAACTGAAGGTCCATGAAACGAAAAACTATATACATATATCAGAAAATCTTGATAAATTCACCATTGCGAGGTCTCGCTTATTAATTCATTATCAGAGGATAAATTTATACCAGAAAATATTATAAATAATGATCCCTTTGAACTACATAAAACTATGTACATACTACTCAAATAGAGTAAACGTTATTTTTTTACTTACATCGATATTATATACATTTAACAGACATTTTAAACATTCATTAACAAAAGAAAAATAGAAAAGCGACTGGCAAAGTAATAAAAGAAATTATTTACTTTAGAAGTCGCCAAGGGTCAACTTCTTTAACAAGAGAGGAAGAAAAACTTTCGTCATTGATCACAGTTAACTTTTAACTTCAATCGGAATCGAAGTTACGAACTCTTTCTCTCTCTCGGCGTAAAACTTTAGACAATGATATCCTACAAACTACTTCCCTCGCATCAAATAACAATCAAAGAGTAATAGACCCTCAATTGTGCTGTAATCCGCAGGTGAAATTTCGTATAATTTTGAAATTGAAAAAAAAAAATGAACAACCACACGTCTTAATTTCACTTTCGCTATACATCAGCAATTCAAATTTTTTTCTTTTTCATTCGCAAAAAGAACGAAAGAAGAAACGCACACCGCGCGGAGATTTGGGTAATCAGGCTAATGTATCAAGATGTAACGAGCGCGATGAAACTGGTAAGCGTCGGCGGCGAGCAAGGCCGCAGGGCGGTAAATTACCTGCGGAATACGCCTCTCTCTCTCGAAGCCATAAAGCGCTTGACGCTACATCATCCTCTCGCGCATTAATTACCATACAATAACAGTTACCTCCGGCGCGCGCGCTTCAACGCACCATACACGTTACAATGTCGCAACACACTTTTCATCGGCGGAAACTCATTTTCCGCATTGCTAACTTTTTCTTTTTATCGTATTACACGCGGATTAAAAAATCCTTCGATTTCGGGGCTGTTTGATTTTTAAATTTTTCGGACTCGCGCGCGCGCCAAGTTTTCGCTTGCAATCAAACTTTTCCGATGCTTGCCGGCGCGAATTTTTTTCGATAAAGTTATTCGCGCGCTTTGATTGGCGACCGTGAGCTTCTCTTTCTCTCTCGATTTTATTGCATTTTTGCGGCTTGGAAATTGACTATCGAACGACGAGGAGGAGCGAGAATGTTTGAAAAAAAAGGGGAACAATTTTATCGAGTGCATAAACGTTGAATGTTTTTGACGATCGCACTCACTGTGAAAAATTCATATCGAATTAATATACTACCAGTGAAATCGACGTTTCGTGTAAAATAAAATTTTTAACAAACAAAAAAAAAATACCGGTATACACACGCCAATCAAATATCATTCGATGAAATATATATATTGAACCTCGTTGTCGACAGTCTATATATCTCCCGTTTCAATCGCTCTGACATTTATCCATTCCCAATGAACTTTGCATAAAAAATTCGCGCGATCTCATGCATCTAAAATTTTTCTCTCTCTCTTTCTCTCCCACGGATAGCAGCAGCAGCACATCTAATTTAGCAAGTCACTCGCATCGAATCGGAAAAGAAAGTAGAGCGTCGAAAGAATCTTCTCTCTCTCTCTCGCGAGTGTCTAAAAGCGCGAGACGCCAAAAGCCCAATGGAGCGAGAAAAAGTCATTCGTATCCGTCACCGATATCAATAAGACGTGGAAACTCCATTTCGAGACTTGTCACGCTTGTGAAGATCTCTCGGCAAAAAAAAAAAGTCAAGAGAGATACAATAGTGCACTTTTGCTAACTTTTCTATATATACCCGTGGATTAATTAACAGACCGCACATCGAAAGAGAGAGAGAGAGAGAGAAAAAAAAGAGAGTGAGAAAGCGCAAAGATCGATCAGTATCGAATCGCGTGACGACGACGACGACGACGACGACGACGACGACGACGAAGAAGACGACGGTGCAATTAGACTCTCTTAGCGAGGCAGGTGAGAAGATGAGAAGAGAAATCGATGGTGGTAACACTAGAAGCTTCCCCCCAGCGCGCTCTGTCTAAATAGTTTTGATAGGTTTCGGCGCTTAAAGCCGTGCGGCGCCGAATTTTCCTTTCGGAAACTATACTTAGAGGTGAGAGTTTTGAATTACTCGTGCAAATAAAGCGAGGCGCGCGCGGATTTAAATGTAGCTTTAATTAACTGTCGGATATTCGTGTTACATTTGTGTCGATGGAGTGACGAGTGTATCTGTGTGTGTGTGTGTGTGTGTGTTGTTGTGTGTGTGTGTGTGTGTGTGTGTGTGTGTTGGAATGGAAATGCTGGAAGCATGCTGAAGTTGCCTTTTAATAAAACGCCATGCGTACGAGTGGCTATTTTCATTCGACGCTTGTAGAGCAAAAACTCTAACAATGCGAAGAATTCCAATAAAAACTGCGTTTTTTTTCTTCTTTTTTTTTTTGTTCGAGCGTATTTCTGGAATCGAAGCGGATATTTTTTTTTCTCACTCTATTAATATTTTCCGTATAGGGGAATCCGATTGTTATCTGTTTTTTTTTTATTTTTAAATTGTGTTAAAAAAAAAAGAATTCCATTCATTGAATTTGTGTTATTTTATGTCGAACGTAAACTAAAAAAAAAAAAAAACTGACGGATAATAATTACAAGTTAAAAATAACAAATGAAGACGAATAATTCGCCGTTCGCAGACAATAGCCGAACCACGGTACACATATCGATGCGTCAAAATTTGGAAAGCCCCTCCTCTTCTCCCCCCATCATAAGACAAAGACGAACGATGTCCTGTCAAACTTATCGTTGCAAAGCGCGCGTGAGAGCATAGCTATTCGAAAGTGCCTCGCCGCTTACACTCGTTGACGAACAATGGGGCGCGCTGTGCGAGAGAGAGAGTGAGAGAGTTTGTCGAACTATTGATATATTGACAAGAGCCCTCGTGTACACACACATAAATACACACGTGCGCGTCATCGCCGAAAAGTCCCTTTTACAAACACGCGTAAAATTAATTATTTCATTTTCCAAACAAAAAAAAAAAGAATCGCACACGCGGAATGAATATTGGCTCTGTAACAAATCTGCTCTCGTTCTACTTTTTTTCTCTTTTATTGAACACACACACACACACACACACACACACACACACACACACACACACACACACACACACACACACACACACACACAGAGATAGATGCGATGCTATCGCAGCGTTTCCTGACAGCGAGCGAGAGAGAGAAAAAAGGGAAAACAGATAAGCGGGTCAGTGCTGCTGCTGCTGCCTGCCTGCTTGCGATAATTATTCTTTTGACGCAGCTGCAAGCGAGAGCGGAGTTTATAATTGCTTTTCTGTCGGCGAACGATCGAATCGGAAAATTGACAAAAAGTTTGCGTTTAAATATGCATGGACATTCCTATATATTTTTTTCAAAATTATAACCAATCAAGTAGTACATTTCAATTGCGTTATACACGACTTTGACGAATCGCCGTTGCTTCGAGACGTTTTGCGCGTCACACCTCAAAGTGTCGACTGAACTGCAAGAGCTACCTAACGTAGCACACACCTGACACATCCGCAAAGTACACATTTCCCCCGCTCCCCTCCCTTTACAGAAGTTCGTCGCTTCCTCCGAGAGCGTCAAATCGCGGTTTCTCGACTCGGAAAGCCTTTGACGCGTCAATCGCTGTTTGATTAGCTGAGCGTGAAAATCGCCAAATCTTTCTCTTCTCGAGATTCTATTGATTTCCGAAAGGGGCTTTGCTACTCCGACTGCAGCGAGACACGGATGATTGCACGACTCTCTCTCTCTCTCTCTCTCTCTCTCTCTCTCTCTCGCGCTCGCGAGTGATGTTTGACTTTTGATTTAGACGCGAGTGCGGAAAATCTCTCTGTATGTGTGTGTGCATGTGTGTTTGCAAACGAGCAGGTTGTGTTTATTTGCGTTCTCGCTGTAGCACGGAGTTTGTTTTGCATTTTTTTTACGGGTAGGTTATTTGCAGAACGCGCGTTGTAAATCCTTCCTCTACCCCGCATTGTTTTCGCAAAGTGTGTGTGTGTCGATCTCTTCAATGCTTATTTATATAGATATGTGCACGTAATTTAACCTGTATAAGCTTGCACTTGCAGGATGTACGGTTTGCAAAGACAATTTACAAAACACACATTTTTTTTCAACTTACCGCGATAATCTCGTTGTTAATCGAAGTGGCTCGATATCGAATAAACAGAACGAGATACAGGACTCATCAGAGAGCGTGGCGTGAGAACGAAAACGAGTATCGGCGCAGTTTTGGCAAGCTTTCGATTTTCGCCGATGAACTATCTCTCTTTCTCTCTCTCTCTCTCTCTCTCTCTCTCGTGTGGTTTTCGGCCTATACACGTACACACATTCTCTGTAGCATGAGTCTCTCTCTCTCCCTCTATTTTCCAATGTATAGAGCTGATCGGCTCGAGGCGATTAGCTGCGGCGTTCTCTTTTGAGAGTGTATGTGTATATACGCCATCGATGGATTGATTTTGATAGTTTGCTGCTGTATAGGTACGAAAATAATGGAAACGGACGGTTTGTTTTAGCTCTATATAAACGACAAGCTATGTGTGCGTATGCGTATTTATTGATATTTCGATTGATATCGTTTGCAGAACGGTAGCTTCGTAAAGTCGAATTTTGACGATGGAACAAGTTGATTTTTTTTTTAGAATCTAATCGCAACGGCTTAAAAAGTGTCAATTGAATATATCGCGTTCTAGATCTGCGTCGACGGACGAGGAAGCCGACAATTTTCTACAATATCAAGCGCAAAGCTCAAACGCATATTTGACAAGTTCCGTGATTGTCACGCGCGCGAGCGCGAGAAAGTGTAATGAATGAGAAACATTGTCGTAGTCGTGCGAGCCATTAAAAATTAAACTCGCGTTGCGGGACATACAGCAGAGAGAGAGAGGAAGAGAGCAGCATTGATTAATCGAAGCTTTTGGCTTCTTTTATGGCTTATTACTTCAAACTAACCGCAAAAGTCCAAATTGATGACTACAGCATGCCGCGAACGACGACGACGACGACGACGACGGCTACGGAGCGAAAATATATTCGTCAGCAATTAAGACAAATTGACGCAGCCTCTAAATTATCGCAACGAGGTACTTTTAATTACCGGAGTACGCGCGCGTGCGGAATTCAAAAGCAAAAAAAAAAGTCATTCGCAAAAAAAAAAGGGAAGAAGAAGAAGGTTAAGTCAAAGGAGAACGCAAAAGGCAAAGTCGTAAGAAGGTGGGGAATGGTTTGGTTGGAACTCATTTAAATGAAGTTTACCACTAGTTTAATTGCACGAAACGCAACTTTAGCCTTGAGCTCGCGCGGGATTTTAATTATTCCGTCCGTCTTTACGGGGCTTGCGCTCTAATTAAGTGCAGCGCGCGGCGAAATGCCGCTTCGGAAAGCTTCAATTTTTTTTTTCGGAATCCTCAAGAAAAAAACACCGAGTGGCACGCGTCGCTGAACATAACCAGAGTCTGACGAACGAAAGTTCCGTCCGCAGATACCGAGACAGAATGGAAAAAAAAATTTTTTTTTTACCCTCGCTTCGAGGTTTGTTTGCCCATAGTAGCGAAGAGGAGAATTAATGCAAGAGCTCGGGAAACTAAGCCGTGGCACAGAGAGAGAGAGAGAGAGCGTAAATGTTATGATTCGGAGAGGAAGCGAGGGGTTATATATACTTGCAAGCACTCGCGTGAATTTGAGAAATTTCAGTTTGCGCTTTAGGCTTGAAACTATATAATTGTTACATTGTTAAATATAGCCGCGGAATTAGATGGAACGAAAGTTTTGAGATGCGAGGCTGTAAAAATTTTACGCAACCCACGGCGACTGATTAACTTTGATGGGTTTTGAAGGGATTAACTCGTGATTCAATTTCAAATGTATACTGCCGAATGCGAACTCGAGGTTAATCGAATTCGCAATGTAATGAATTTACAATTCGAATGTGTTCTCGTGTCAGTTGTCTTTCTCTTTGCAACAATCATTTATTCAACGCGGAAAGAAAGAGAGAGAGAGTCGAATCCAGTAACGAGTCGTAATTGCCATACGATCCTTCGGTAGTCTTCCCAAAAAAAAAATCACATCAATTTCAATAACAAAAATCACATAGTCGAATAATTTAATGCAAACGATCCGAGACTTGCTATATCGATGAAACGTTCAAGTAACTCAACCACCTGCACAGGTAAACGCAAAAAAAAAAAACGAACGAGCCTTTATCAACGGCCATTCATAAATCAGCGTTAAATTGATTCGCCTGGCGCGCGAATTATAACAATTTAATATCAATTACTCGCATTATACCTCGCGGCTAATGCGCATGAATTTACGTTGAAATCTCGCCTCGTATGTACATACGCTAACCCCCCCTCTGTACCCCTCCCCCCTGTGCGTTAATCTTATTACACCCGGCCACGAATCGTTATTTTCCGTGTATGTGTGTGTGTGTGTATGTGTGCTGCAGATGGACGACTGGCTTTCGTGTCGAGCAGTTTGGCCTTAGGAAATTGATGGTTTTGGCGCGCGAGCGCGGACGAATTATGCTTTGTTGTATTTTTTTTTGTTCGCCTTTCTGGGAAATGCAATCTCAACGAGCGTGTCTTTGATAAAATCATTTTTTTTTTTCTTCTTCTGGGTAAGTATAGGTTGCAGTTGCATAGGACTCAAGGAGATTAGGAAAAGTCTTGATTGAATTTTTTTTTTTTGCGGTGTAGTTGTTGAATTATTATAAAGACGCTTTATTGCGTAGGTAAATAAACATAAAATATATTTTTTTAAGATGGAAATTATAATGCAGTTATCGAAACTATGAAGATAAATTTTCATACTTTGCGCACAATTTATCAACCGATTGCTTAATTTCCAGGTTCACATTCGCCACGACATCGCGTGGACGCCATACCAAACACTATCACTACTTCAATAATTTGCCATCGTTCTATAAAACCAGAAAGAAAAAAAAAAGAAATTACATAAACCCGAATAAAAAATAATGAAACGCGAAAAAAAAAGATCGATCTTTAACGTCACGTAATCTTGCCGATACACTTTCAAAAAACCATCTCGAATTTATCGACCCTTACAACACTAGGGGGCAAAGCGCTCTCACTCTGCATCGCGCGCACATATGCAGTCGTAAAACCCTCTATCGCGCGGAATTGGCTGGTAGTGGTGGCGATTGATCGACGTACTAAAGAAGAACAAAAAAAAATTGCATTGTTTTTTTTTTCGATGAAAAATATTCTTCTCTTCTTTCGCGCACACATAGACGTGCAACACGTTAGAACGATCGGATTAATTTATCGAGCGAGACTGTATGTGCGAGCTGCCCTTTTGTTTCTGTGCTCCCTCGTGCGAGACGTATTTCCAAGAGATAGACGTAGCAGCGGCGGCAGCGGACTCGGGGATGATGTGGAGGGTTATACGAGCGTTGTTTCGAAACGTTCGCTTGTAAAAAGTGGCCCTCGGTTATTTTATTTTATTTTTTTTTGCGCATTTTTTCCTCTTTTTTATTACCGCGCGCCTTTTTTTATATACACTCGATATTTATTTCGCTGAATTTGAATTTCTTCGTTTTATACGCCGCGGATTTTGATGTTTCGCTGACAAGGAAAAGCCAATAACGTGTGCTGGCGACGGTAATTTCAGATTCAACGAAAAATGTTAAACACCATGCGGGGGTGCAGTGTTTTTCCACAACGAAACATGTGCGACATTGATCCCTGGTATTTTTTTTTAATTTTTCGACGCTGAATGCTTGCCGTATATTGATTGGGAATAAAAGAAAAAAACAGCGGGAGTCGAAAAAAGCCAAAAAATTTCCATTTAAAATTGGGTTAGCAGCGTGCGAACGAACAACGAAAAAAATAAATAAAACAACAAGAAGAATCGAAATTGATAACGTATCCTCCCATCTGTTACGAAACGCCACACCGTGTACAAACGAAAAAAAAATTGAATCTGTATGCAAATTGAAAAAAAAAAATTAATCGTGAACGATTGCGTTCGTACATATATTTTTTTTTTTCGACGATACGATCAAGCGTAAAAAATCGCAATGTATAATCTAATTCCACGCGACAAATGACTAAATTTCACACTCGACCGAGCAACAGTCGTTTACCATTTGCTCGCGTGCGCGCGCGCCTATGTCTGTTTCGGTTGCGGTCAATGCGTCAACATAAAGCAGAGATGGAACTTTCCAACGAGTATTATGCGATATATATGCCACTGGCGACAAAACCGCATTGAAAACAGAAAAAAAAGAAGAAAATTACCGACTTGCTTACACATTTGCGTGTTTTACCCTAGTTTTACAGCATTGGCGAAACGTTTCGCAACTAGATGTAGCACGAATTCGAAACTATTAATCACCAACAACAGCAACAACAACCAAAAAAAAAGGGCTACGAAGGAGAGTCGCTTCTCCAGCTAGTAAATTTCAATTTTCGCGCGCACTCGAAATAAATTCGCGACTATACGAATCGCGTGCGCAACTTACATATACACACACACATACACATAGCAGCACGCGCGAAAGAGACAAATCCTCGTACAGTTTCTCCTCTCCGCCAACCAACCGAAAAGAAAAAAAAAAGAAAAGAATATGAGGTATTTTTTTTCTCTGCCGCGAGACAGGAGAAAGATGTACGTACGTTTTTTTTCTTCTGTACCACGTGTGATACTTTTTTTCTTTTATGGCTCATCTGCGCTCCTTTTTGTTGATCGATCGAGCGCGTGTACGTGTAAGTGTGTGTGTATGTGTGTGTGTGGGGTGGCGCAATTTATCTACTTGAATCTTTCTCTCGGATTTCTCTTGTGGGAAATGCTCGCAGGATTTTATCACCAAAGCAAGGCTAAATATTTCGCCCGCTGGCATATGACTGTGGAAGTAAAGTTTATCGCTCGATGTATCTGTTTGATTGTTACATGAAATTTGTGAGACTCTATGTGTGTGTGTGTGTGTGCAATAAAGTGCATGATGTATGGGTGTATATCTAGACGAAGGGACGTTATGTCTGGACGTTTTCTACGAGATCAACATTCACGTGCGGGTATATGTAAGTCGAATTATCAATATATAGATTGGCTGACGAAGTTGAGATGAGCTTTTATTTTCATTTTCACGTGCAATTATAAGAGGGAGAAGATGAAATATCGTCGTTTCATTCGAACCTTATTTAAGAAAGATATAATTTCTCAAGATAAGAAAGGTTTCGAAAAAAATGTAATAATAAAAATACCTCGACGTATAATAAAATCACTTCAAAAGTGAAATATTAAGGAAACTCTACCCTACATTTCCGTCAAACTCTCAACATATCACACACCAACGTAGCAAGAGACACATAGTACAACCAACACAAGCAAGTAAGTAAAAAAAAAAGAACGAGCTAGTTTTTGCAAACCCCCAATGATTCAAAGTAGTAGGCCTAGAACAAGAAATGACTCCGCGCGCTCGCGTACTAAATCACGAAACAAAAGCGTCAGCGAGCGTTCTTTGCATCCGGAAGAGAGCAAAAAAAAAATTTATTCCAACGGAGCGCGAGATGAGACACACGCATACACACACAGATTTTTCGCCTCCTCGACCGAAAGAAAAACTGCGAGAAAAAAAAAAGAAAAAGTCGTCCAGCACTACTATGCGCAGCGCAAACATCGTAAATATAATGGGCTTCCGCGAGAATGGCCCTCGAAGGCCAAACCAAGCGAAAAAAGGAAACGAGCATCCGCACCCCCCCCCCCCTTCTCCTCGATATTATTCAGAAAAAGGGTGCATTCGACGGCCATGCAAAATTATAGCAGTTTGCCGGAGAGAGAGCCCTTCTACGCTCCCTAAACTATAAGTTTTTCCAAAGGATATAGTCTTGTTGGCCGAAGTTCGTTTTTTTTTTTTTTTTTGCAGTCCATTCGAAAATATACTGTACTTTCGAGTTTGTTTCCTTTTCGTAAAAAAGATCTTACAAGAAGATTAAACATACTTATCGCGAAGAATAAGTTTTTATTTTTCGATACGCTGAAGTTTAAAATTTTAGTTTGAAAAAAAAAAAAGAAGAAGTTTCTAAAACAAAAAACAAGGGCATCACATCTCAGATACGGCATTTCCTTTATCTCGAATGCATCTGCCTCACCGCGCGCGTTATATGCGCGACACCTAAAATCCGCAAGCACCTCCCAATCGTGCAAATGGAGGCAGAGCAGCATCTCATAATCAAAACACCCTCTCTCTCTCTCTCTCTCTTTCCATCTTGAGAGAGACTCATCTGCGCGTCATTCAAGTTCTCTCTCTCACGGTATATATATAAGTCTCTCGCGCGAAAAGAAAAGAGGCAGCTCTCGCAGCTAATACACAGGGATGCAGCACGTGATAAAACTCGTGCGGCTCTATATCCTTTGTCTCTCTCTCTCTCTCTTTTTTTCTCTCTGGATATCCCGTGAATGCCTTTTTTTTCGAGTCGAGGGAGGAGAATGAGCAATGAGAGTCTTCGACAAGGGAAAGAGAATGGCGGTCGGAGATTAAAAGCCCAAGGATTGCCGTCGAGATGGCGTTGGCTGATAAATAAGTCAGCTGCTGCTGATGAGGGATTTAGAGTCTGAGGGGTGCTATGTATGTGTGTGTTTTTGCTTTGACGTAAGCGCGTGTCGTTTTGTGTGCGCATGATAATTGAATGCTTCGGACAAATTGCCAGCTGGGTATTTAAAAGGTTTTCTTTCTTTTTTTTTAAGGGGTTTCGGAGCTTTGTGATCGCTGATCCTATTGTCGATGATGGTTGAATATTAAATGCGTTGTAATTGTGGGCATCGTTTTGTTTTTTTTTTTTTGCGAAACAATGTGAATTATTAAACCATTTCCAAATAGCATAAGAAAAATCAGTTTAGAAGTAAGGACGAAATAAGCATCTCTTTTTACCAAAAAGATTCGTTTATCTGGCCGTTAAGAATGTTATTTGATTGTGAAACATTTTATTTTATCGGCGTCCCCCTAGAACTCACAATGAAAGTTTAAAAAAAAAGCAAAAATAAAGTGATTCTTAATTCCAACAATTAAATTCAAATTCCCAACGAAGATATTACCAATCGACCGCATCGTTCATCATATATACAAATCAGCGAAACCCCCAAGATACCTATACTTTGTCTCTTGATTAATTCATTCGTATCTGGTCCTTAAACTCCACTCAGAGCGCGCAAAGTTTCCATCGATAAAAAACACGCCCCGTGGGTGAATTCGGTATGCCATAATTAAGACAAAACACGAAACTATAACGTGCAAGGAAGAGAGAGAGAGAGAGTAACTACGAAACTCGAAGCATCCATCATCGACGCGCCGCCAACTAAAACACGAGCATATTCATATTTCTTGTGGCTTACGATAGCCGCCATCCCTCTCTCTCTCTCTCTCTCTCTCTCTCATCTCGAATAAGAAACATCACCGCATATATAATAGCGTGCAGGTGAGAAGAGCTTTATTCATCTTTTTTTTTTCTTCTTACCCCGCAGAAGCTCAAAATTAAAAGGAGGAGCGAGGGCTGTGAATTTAATTTGAGCGATGTCTTTTTTTTCTCTCTCTCTCTCTCTTTCTCGGTCCGCGGGGAGAATGAAATTGCGTGAGAGGCGAGAGGAAGAAGAAGCAACGAGGATTAAATATTAAATTCGCGTTAAATGCGGGATATGCTTTCTCGTACATATAGCCAAGCTGCTGGTGGTGGTGGTGGTGGTGGGGCGTAGAGAGAGAGCTGGATTGCTCGCGAGACCGTATGATTAAATTTAGCTATTGGGTAATCCTTACGACGTGTTCGGAATGTTTTATTAAAGACCGTAGACTGCGTTGAACTTTTTCTTTCTCACTTTTTCTTCTCTCTGTTTTTTTTTTCTTTTACTTTTATTTGAGGGAAATGTTCGTTTGAATTTGCGGAAGCTTGATTTTTGCGCTTTTTTACAAAGATGATTCTCTCACGAAGAAAATTATTTTCTGGATTGCGTTGCGTTCTTGATTTGAAAAAATATAAACGAAAATGTCATGTTTCGAAAAGATTTCTAATTTTAGTAAATTTAAAATAGAAATGAGCAACTAAAGATTTTTTTTTGGTCTGACGGTATATGATAACTTGTATAAGCAAATATATAATAAATTTAACGCACAAAGAGACAAATCTATTTGAAATCTAATCTATTAGGAATACATCTGTCGGCAAAATTTCTAATTAAATACGCTTAGAATCTTAGCTTTCAATCGAATAATTGAAATCAAATCTTGTAACGTACGTTTACTAAAAATTTTCAACAAGTGTAACAAAAAAGAAAATTAATTCACCAACATACACACACACGCGCGCGCGCGCGTCGGCAGTTGAAAATCCGACAATGGCAATAATTTTGATCAATTGCCGAAAGGCATGCATGCTAAGGACACTCACACTCCCGCGTGGTTTTCGGCAATATATAGCTGCGAAACTATGCGCCTATAACGCTCTCGCGCAGAACAATCAAAATTCAACGCGCACCTCGAAATTTCAGTCTCTCTCTCTCCCTTCCTTGCCTCCGCACGTTATACATACATATATATTCCCGTATACGCGGAGAATTATGGAAATTCAAGGGGGGGGAGCGAGAGAGAGGCGTGCGCCAATTTGGTCGCTTTTATCAGCTGGAGGGGGGGTAGTAGGATGAAGGCCTCCTTTTCAACGCTAATTCTCTTTTTTTTTTTTATATTTCTCGCGCGCTAATCTCTCTTGATGTTTCTTTTATCTTTACCGTGCTGAGGGAAAATTTCATTTTTTTAACGGTTTATATTTCGGTATTATCGTGCTTGGATTAAATTGGCCAACGGTTAATTTGACTGCCGAAAGCTTATCGTGTAGGACTTTATAATTAAGCTCTTGGCCGATGTCACTCATCGTTTTAGCTATAGCCGCGATTTGCACGCACAAGCGCGCCAATTTTCCCCGAGCCCGAGAGCGATAATTTTGTGAAAATTGGATTTTACTGATTTTACCCATGCGTATAATCGTCGAATAACTTTCGACATAGCGAAAGAAAATTCTCTATCATTTCGCTCTCCGAACTCGGAGGAACAGTGTAACGCACGCGAAGTTTAGCCTCATGCGCGGCAATTGACTCAATAAACTTTCCAATGGAATTTCCACTAGACTCTGAAAAATTCATTCGATTTGGGCACTCACACTCGCGTGTGTGTGTATGCGTCGAATTCCAGCAATTCTTTACTCACTTTAGCCACCACGTTTCTCTCGACGACAGTTTGGAATCCGCAGGCTGCGGAAAAATTAGCTCGATCCATCAATCATAAGAAGAATCTTCCGACATTCGCCGCAGCGATATATATGGCCAATTCCACACAAAAAACTGCCACAATTTAGTTCGAGTTTTGGCAAATTTAAAATCAGGGGTATGCTCGTAATTATTATATTTTCTCAATCTATAACACTAATAGAACCTAAAAACACTAGTGCCCCACGCCGCGTAATCTTGTGACACTCTTTTTTTTTGTTCTTAGAAGTCTTAAAAGCGGTTAAAAAAGAATACACGAAATTCCATGGTTTGTTTGGAATTTGACAAAAAATGAAAAAGGATAACGTTAATCTGACTTCAGAATTGAATTCTACGCTTCAAAATACATCAACAAACATATTTTGTTTTTTTTCTACTCGAAATTCCGACGTCTAGAGCTTTTTAAACTACAACAGTGCATAAAGACTTTTAAAAAAACTAATAAAATAGCAAATCTGGCATGTTCAATCAATTTTGTGTGTTTTCAGAGCTCTACAAGCGTTGGAATTTCGAGTAGAAAAAAAAATGAAATATGGTTTCCGACGTATTTTGAGTCGGGGAATTCGATTTTGAAGTCCAATTAACGTTATCATTTTGCGGTTCTTATTAAAATCCAAAAAACCACAAGAAACCAGAAAAGCTCAGATTTTTGTTTTTATCGATGCCAGAGTTCTCACGTGATTGTAACACTGTCACAAGCAAAAAATGGGGTGTCACACATGAAAGGAGAGGGTGGGCAAGAGCATTACGAAACTTTTGATGCCCCGTAGAACCGCGTCCCCTAAAATTGAGAGCGTACCCGCAGTTTGAATATTTGAAAAAACGCTACCGAATTAAGGCATTTTTTTGTGTGGATTTGGCCATATATGAGGGTTTAGGTGTTTTTTTTTCTTCTTTCGATCGTACGATACGTCGCTCTTTATGATTTTTTTTTCTGATAAGATTTATACTCACATTACGCGAATAAATAAACAATATTTATTATTATTTATGAGCTATGAGTACGTGCGTAATATAATTACAAGACCGTCCATACATAAATTATATACTTCAATCATTAGCCAGGAAAGAGTTAATTTACGGCGTACAACGTTGTATATCGCTGTTTATAATGATCATAAATAAATCAATTTATAATTGAATACACGCTTCGTTCGTTACCGAATTTTCAGCAGATAATTTATATATTGTCAAAATTGCATTTCAAAACTTTCGACGGAAATGGTCTTCGATAAAGTGCGAGTATACTGTATGATTCATACAATAAAAAATTTAATTACACCGCGTAAAATGTCTTTAAAAAAATTATAGCTCTCGCGCACATCTCCATTTACGCGAAGAACGAGAAGAAAGTTTTCTCCATCCTACGTCAATTAAAAATTCCCCGACTAAGAGAGAGAGAAGCGTGTAATTAAAAAAAAAAAGTTCACCCTCGAAGTCGAGGGAAAGAGTAACGTTTCGTCACTCTTAACCTTCGTGCGACGACGACGACGACGACGACGTCGACTTATCAGTATTCACGACGACGAAGCGAGCACGGAGAAGATCATCGTTATAACGAGCGATGGTTACTTATATATTTTAATAGATTTTGCGTAGTGCGGGTGCTTAATGAGGGGATTTTTTTTTCTTTTCAGCGGAAGGATGATTTAATTGAATTATGGCTATGAGACTTTTAATGAGATGGGTTTGTACGATGTGTTTATTGCCCCGCGGTTTGCTTGTGTTTTGATGTCTTTCGCGTCGACGTTTTTTTAATGGACAGATTTATGGTAATGGAATAATCAGGTTGGCTATTTGCGGTGTGGCGTACAGTTTGACGGACAGCTTTTCAACGAGAACATTCGACGGCTCATTAATATTGAATGAAGACGAGAATACAATGCGGATATCAGTAACGTTTCATTTTAATAAATTATTCGATCGTTATTAATTTATCCATCGTTATTAATAATTACATCGTTATTTATGTGCAAGGAATCAGACTCTGCAAAGGTATAAATGATAATACATTTATTTCTTCAAGTTACAATTTCAATTTAACTGTCATATATTTGCCTGATAAGTATAAATTAGTTGTGAGAAACTTTATGAGTTACTCCCCCTAACGTTTGCATCAATATACATTTTAGTCGTACTAAAAACTTGTTCAAACAATAAATTTATGTATGCAATTTACTAAAATTTTTATATACACTATTTACAAAATAAGTCGCACGTTGTTAATACGGTTAGTTAATTTAACTAACAAAGAATGTTTATGCAAACAAAAAAAGCATCATTAATAAAAAAAATTTCAATCGACACGTAATAAAACTTCAATTTGCTAAAAGTACCATTTGCTCCTTTTACCCATACCTCCACAATCGTAACTCCACTCTCGATAATAAAACTCAATTCGAGTAATTTTAATAATCGTTCCCGAGCGCGCGCAAAAAAAAAAAATGAGCAAACGTCCCAAGCGGCCAAAGTCTAAATCAACGTAATTGAAAAACCATCGACTGCGTGACATGCACACACGTATAGCCACGTATATCAACTGTCAAATTCGGCGACATGCACACACGCGAGGCAGAAGGAAGCGTATATATCTCGAGGGGCTTTGCCGATGGATTCAATCAAAACTCGGTCGCACACGCGTTTCACTCTCTCTCTCTCTCTCTCTCTCTCTCTCTCTCTCTCTCTCTCTCTCTCTCGCTACTTTTTTTTTTATTTCCGTCGAATGTGATTGAAAGCTGGCCTGAGCCGAGTTTTCCATGTGCGTTTCAGGTGTACCACTGTAGCAGTCTCTTGATACGGTTACGGAATTGCCTCGAGTGCAACGGAATTGAGTCATCTATAAATTGAATTACGATTGTGAACGATTGTCGTTCTTTTTTTTTTATATATATTTTCGGTTACAGCATTTTGAATTCAAAGATATCGATCGGTAATAAAAGATTAAAGCAAATAACGTAATTTTTTTTTTCATATCGCTATATTCCAAATTTTCGGTTGCTTGGAGAATTTATGCAACGTGCGCCGTTGGCGTTGAAAATTCAATTTTTGCGTTACGTGCAGTGGAAACACAATTTTTATTTTTATATTTTCACGAATTCATCAAGCTGTTTTCACAGGGGGAAAAATTTAGTTTTAATTGTAAAAAGCGCACTGTCGCAGATGAAACGGAATGAAATTACAGATGTAAAAACGACTCGTGCTGATTAAAAACAGAAAACAGAAAAAGGAACTTACGGTACAGTTGTTTTTAATATAAATTTTCCTTTGTTCGAGAAAGCTTCATTCGGTTATACTTTCATTTTGATGTACAATTTTTTTCGCTTCAATGAGCGCACAAAGAAAAAAATCTTTTGCTTTACTCGCAAAATCATCGTGAAAATTGTATGTTGATTGCTTACCTGTAACAAAAATACAAAAACAACAAATTAATTTCAAGCTACAAGATTCGAAAATTTAATGAAAAGCAACAAGAACATCGCTGACGAATGTGCAAATCGTCTGTCGAAAACTCACTCGGCGTTCGCGTCTCTCTCATTCGTACTAAAACTTATCAACTTAATTTTCAAACGAAACGCGCCAAAACTCGATTAATGTAAGCTCGCAAAACTTGTTATCTTTCGGCGAAGCCTCGCGCTGACTTTGTAATTCGATACTATCTCGCTCAGTCACGCAAAGTTTAAACAACGGAACGAAGCATCACGAGACAGATTCGCGCTTTACCGTAAATTCACAAAAACCTTGAAAATTAATCATCCGCGCGTTAACCTCCTTTTACGAACAATGCTGTTGATCCAACGATTGTATTAGCTATCGATCATTCAATTTTCGAACGCTTGAATGCAGTCGGTGACAAAAAAAAACAAGCTCAAATGCGACTTATCGACGTGTAATTGAAAGATCACAGAGCTTGAAAATTCAGTGTTGTCAGCATTAACGCAGCACTTTTTTTCTTCACCGATGTGAGAATCGTCGAGTCACGCTTCATTGGGGCATATGCCACTGACAACAAAAAAACCCACGTACATATACATGTACGTGCGAAAAGTCCTGTTAGAGAAGGTTTGGCGTTAGTCACGCCTCGTTTGTTGTGTATATGCCGCGGAATAAAAAAAAAAAAAAAAATAGGGGACACCTCTCGATTGTAGGGCATGCTTTACACGTTCATTACTGCTCAATCCGTCAGAATAATAAAAATACGCGGTGAAATTATTCAAAAGCACAACATATGGATATATATTAAACCACGAAACTCGAGGGTATAACGTAAACATAATTATCGATAATCTTCATAACGATATCCTCTCGTCTCAATATCCTATATTTGCCGAACTTCAATGATGTTGGCTTAATAGAAATAAGCGGCCAGCACGAGTATAATTTGAACTCCGCGCGGCTTATGCAATTTATATATCAATTATATATATATATACGCAGCGTACCACACCAAGGGATCATACGAAACTCGCTCGTGATTCCCTCTGTCAAAACTTCTCCTCCCACGAGCGCGCAGACGTCATTAGGGGATTTGGACTAATTACTCGAAACAATGCGCGCTCTCGCTCGCGGTTAACGCGAGACAAACGAAATTATAATTGACATCATATACGGAAATATGATATTCTTCGGATCGAATCGATATAATATATATATGTGTGTGTGTGACAAATTCAGGACATGGAAATAGGGGAATTGGTACATCGTCTCTCTCTCTCTCTCTCCTCCCCTTCTTCGAGGCATGTCCCACAATAATTTTCCGCGCGGACAGCAGTCATCTCACCCCGCGCTATTGAATTTACGATCGCGTCACGTATAACGCTGCTGCTGCTACTGCGAGACAAATTTTCGATTCGGTATATATATATATGTATGTGTGTATAGTAAGCGAGAGAGGCTGGCAGGGCAGGCAGCACACACATCTGGCGTGTGATAAACGAGTCGGCGAAAAGCTTCGTGCCCGCGCTTTTGGCCAATCGTGTAATCTGACTGCACACATATACACATAGGGCTCGTGCCACACGTCGTCGTCGTGGAGAGCATGTGAATTTTGTGTATACACTAGCGCCGATGTGTGATGCACTTTTACACGACAAAGAGCTAATGTGTTATGGCTTATTTCGAATTGTAAAGGGGGGATGGGGGAGTTTCTTTTGTTTGTGGATGTGAATTTTCCTATGTAAGAATTAAGAATTTTGTTTAGGGAATTTGGTAAATTTTTGAGTGTTTATTCGTATCAAGGATCTCAAAACTCTAAAGAACAGATTCCAAATGTGATTGAATTTACATAATATGATAGACAACTAGGATGCCCCTTAAGTTTTTATTTGGATACAATTCAACTGCGATAAATTAAACATATGATGCATCCCTCTGTTGATTATTACAGAAAACACACGCCGCGGGTGCTTTTCTAATATTATCGAAGTATTTTTAACGCTTGGAAAAAAAAACAAATTTGCTAACAGAATTTCTCGACTATGTGTAAATTGCTAACAGAATGAAATATGTAATTGAGCTAGACAAATGTGACGTTAATAAAAAACAACTTGTAAAATCAAAATAATATACGTACAATTAGTTTGAAGTTTGAATTATTGTTTATGAATACAAGTGCACGGATTCACTGTATACTGAAGAGTTCTGAAATTGACTCCCTCTATCGACTAAAATAGAACTTTTTTTTGTCTCGCGACAACGAGCTGAATAACTAAATCAACGAATAAAACACGCATGAATAAGAAAAACTAATTTGGATGAATTTTCACCCAATATTAAACATTCCAAAAAAAAAAACACCGACAATCGTCATTAAAAAAAAAATAAATCCCCACTTTATCACCCAAAAACCGTCCACCACCACATAGCAAAAAAAAAAAGGTTACAAATCCGTTCTCTCTCGTACAAGTGCACCGGCTACTGCGGCAAGAAAAGGACGATGGCATGGCAGTTTCCACTGGATTTTCTCGCGTTCGTTGCACATATTCACCCCGCCGCCGCTATACCGCCGAGTAGAATTGCGCTCGTATATGTGCGCGCGCGCGCTGCGAGAGAGATTCGCTCTGACTCGTTGGGAATGGGGTTGTAAATTACTCGGGAGAGCGAGTAAAGGGGGGGGGGGGGCTAGGTATAGCTTGTGTGGTTGGCCTCGGCGGTAACGTCTCGGAATATTTACTCGCCGGCTGAGCCTACATTATATAAGCTTCTCTCTCTCTCTCTCTCTCGCGCGCGTTTGGTATAAACGTGGCCAACCGCAGATATTCGCCAAAATGCGTTTATACAAAGCAGACCACCGTTAACCTCAACTCGACTCTCACTCTGGCTTTTTGATATGTGTGTCACGAGAACTTTGACTGATATGTGTGTGTATGTGTGCGGTATTCTCGAGTGTCCATCCGCGATATCGAGCGTATGTTACGTTTTGAGTGATGTGATTTGCTCTCCCCTATGTATCGCAGGAGATAACGCAGAGAACATCAAATGCTGTTCACACACGATATGCCAATAATTGGTAATTTCAGCGATTATATTCGAAAATGCGGGTATCTGTGTGTATGTGTGTATTTATATATAAACCAGCGTAATTAGTCGAGGAAAATATCGTGGATATTATGGCATATGGCACAATTGCCGAATTTTCGGTTATCGGCTCGATAAATTCGCATTTATATTTCGACGTCGAGCGCGCGCAACCGCAAAATTCATGAAAATAGTGCCAAGAGATTCTCTCTCACCCCCGCGGGTGCAGCGTGATTTTCGTTGCGCGCGCTCTCACTGCCGATTCGAGAGCTGCTGTTGCCGTTGAATTTCCATCTCATTTTCGGGCAACGATCGATGTGTAATATCGCGCGAGTAGTATATAGCGTTGTAGTAATCGGAAGCAGTGCGCGACGAAATAAAAGGAAGATAAAGTTTGTGCGGGAATCGATTGGAAAATATCACGAGGAGATGGTTCAAATTAAGCCGTTTAACGTTTCTTTTTTTTTATTTTTCACGGTCGACGTTACGGTGCAGAATCCAACATTTAGTTCTATAAAATTTTTATCTTTTCGTCTAGACCGAGATAACATTTGGGGGGGGGGGGGGGGAGGTTTCTTTACAAAAGAAATATTTTTCGATACCGCGCGATGTTCACTAACGAGGAGTCGCATGCATATGTATTTTACGTACAGTGAACTTTGCGCGAATATGTATCTCTAGTTTCTTCGTGCGTATATATGTACATTCTGACGGTTACGATTGAATGGAGTACGTGTACATGCGTATATGTACACGCTGTGTGTGTACATATAAATGTGCGATATGGTGTATGGAAAAATATATACACCGTTAGCGGATAGGAGACACCGGTGATTTATTTTTTATTTGACAAGGTTATATTTACTTTGCGAAGATTGTTGTAAACATGATAAAATTTTATTGAGGATACGTATATTTTTTTAAATAATAGTCTATGAAATTGTAGTATTTTGATGTAAGTTTTGAAATTGTACAGCAAATAAAGCATGCTAATGAGAGAACTTGCAACAGTCCACAGCGCTTATGTGAAAATACAAGAACAATGATGGTGCAAAGAATTGTATCAGTTGCTTTTAAATTTTGCTATATCTACACTCACGATAACCTTTATGCTTACGCGAGATTTAATAAGATCGATGTCCCTCTAGCATGCACCAAAAAACTATCTCACATACTCAATTTTAAAAAAATTCGACCAAAATTTTTCTAAATAATCCTACGTTCACAGTGACAAAAAATCCATTCGCGAAAATCACAATCACTCATAAATTTTCCAAGTCAGTGACTTGATATAATTAAATCACAAGAAAAAAAAATCGCGCATCACGCGAAAGCTTGACGTCTTATTGGCCTCCGCTGGTTGCGCGAACGCGCGGTCGTCGACTTCCGGCAGCACACACGTGCGCGCTGCTCCAGTTACGCCGAGCTCGCCGCCGCCGCAACCACGCGATTCCTCTCTAGCCAGACGGAATGCCGCGCTACTGAACGCGGAGATTCTCTCTCTCATCTCTCGTGGGATATTGCTCGCGCGTATGAGCAAACATAGATTTTTCAAGTGTAATGAATTGATAGCGAATTGTAATTTATATGTTCACACTCATTCATTTAAAAAAATAAAATATATCGTCCTCGTGAAACATCAATTTTTCAACGTTATAGATAGCGAGAGAGTAAAACGGAAGATAATCGCGAGTCAACTAGCAAAGACGACGAGGCTTGCCGGTAAAACTTTTCCAAGATACAATTTCAAATCCATCTTAGTCGCGCGGCCGACGAGGAGGAGGCCGGAGAAGGAGGACGAGACTCCGAAAACTTATGACGTCTACATTTATTACTAACGTCCGTGCGCGGCGCGCGGCGGCGGTATCACGGACGAGGACTTTAAGAAGACAGCCGCTTTTTCATCTCGCTCGTGCGCGGACGTTTATAGGGTCCGTGAATGAAATTTTTTTTTTATATTAATGAACAAAACTCTTTTTTTTCAAATCTAGATGCTTGAATCGTTTCGATGAGCTGTTACGCACGAATAAATATCCCAACGGCAGAGAGAGAGAAAAAAGGTTGCAATTTGACGGAAAGTTCAGTGCACGATTAGAATGTTAAATTGCCGACATGTGCGGGTACATAGACGAACTGTATAACTACGCGCACACGTAGTGCTCGTTATCGGCAATTTATGCTCGCTCGCTGAAACATTTCTCTGCATGTATACATAT
>JAWWMK010007574.1:0-17500 GCA_035047105.1 Galeopsomyia nigrocyanea
GTGCCGTCAACATTTCCGTATTATACGTTTCACGTTTGTTGCACGTCCCACGACGTGGTTCTTTTTTCGTCAAGTTTATTTTTACATTCTTCATTGAGTTTCATTTCAATTTTCGAAGGTTACTTCAGTACTGCTAGAGTCGATGTTTACTTCGTTACCATAGAAATCAAGCGTTCGAACACACATACACTTCTTGATTTTATTATTTTATTCAATTATAATCGAAATAATTACTCGACGACGATTATCAACAACACTGAACGCTTGTTACGTAAACTTTTTTCTTCACACCGAGACAACCGCATTGTACGAACTTACAATCGACGAGAGAAATAAATATTTAGTAAATTTACAACCGCTCCTACGGCTCGGCGATGAAATGTGCGAATTTGTTTACCTCGCGACGACGATCGATAACCATCTAATTGCCACTCGACGTCTGAATCACATCGGAGAGAGAGAAAAAGAAAAAAAAACGATCCTTTATCTAGATTGCACGATCGGCGTACGTAACGTTGTGTGTATAACGAGTATGAAAAAAAAATCACGCTTGGCAAACCTCTTCAAATACATTTCACCTTGACACCCGTTACGATAATCTTTTTTCCCTAAAAGCCCTCACTTGTATTCCTGAAAGACAAACAGTTACATATTTATGCTTCAGTTGCGACATGCACGAGAAATAGATTCGCTTGTTTTTTTTTGTCAGTTTGGTTGTACGATGTCAATTATTATCGTTAACGAATACAAGGCTAATTTTATTGCGCAAAAATTAATTTTATGCATGATGATCGAGTGTATCTGCTGATACGCATTCTGTAACGCTTGCAGTTATCATTTAAAGTCTTCATCTCTGTAATTTACTTTAGAATTATACGTAATTACGAATGATTAAATACAATTTCGAAATTTTAAAAATTCTTCAAATTCATTGTCATTTTTTTCATATAATAGTAATATTGTCGTCATAAAAGATATTTCAACCGTGATTTAGAAAAAAAAAATATCGATTATCTCCATATCGCATTCTCAAAGCAAGATTAACAATGCACATTAACTATATCGGTCCCGGGCATTCACAGTAAAAAAAACATATCAAAACGACATTAACGATTATTATAAAAGTCATCTCGAATTCCAAGACGAGACCGTCTTTATCATCGACTTACAAAAATCACTGTTACTTACAATAACAACTCACCGCTAAAAAAAAAATTCGCCTACCTAACAGCTAAAAAAAGAGAACGAACTTTTTTGCATGACAGCCAGCCGCTAAGAGAAAAAGATCACAAATTGCGTAAAAAAAACCAAGACCACTGACCGTTAGAAGCCGACGCACGTATTTACTATTAACAGCGCTTACAAATGCTTCTCTCTTTTTTTATCTTTCTTCGCGCAAAAAAAAGGCAAATCGGTGGGTGAACTAGTCAAGGACACGGCGCGCCTCGTCAAAAGACAAGCCGAAGATAACGAAGAAGTAACGACCGAGCAGCCAACGACGCCAATAGCCGAAGATTCGACAACGACGATGATTCCCGATACCGAGGAAGAAGAAGATGCAGCTACGGTCAAACCTCTGGTCGACGACAAGAACGTCAACAAAAAAGACGACGAGAAGAAGAACAAGCAAGTGAAGAATCCGAAGAAGCCCTTGATACCGGAATTGTCGAACCGAGGAGGCGAGCCATCGACGAATTTACTTCCACCGATGCCTTTTACCTGCATACCGCCAAGCTATTACGGCCAGTCGCCACCTCTGCCGCAGTACCCGTCAGCTTTCGCACAGTCCGCACCCTGGACCTACAGCTTTCTCCCGCCTCCTTCTCTGAACCCACCACAGTACAATATTCCCGCGGGTCCTTCGGGCTACGATTATCCTATACCGTCTGAACCAGCTTTCAGTGCCGGTGGTTTCGCTGGTGCCAGTGCCAGCGCCAGTGCCAATGGTCAAGGTGGTAGTATCAGTACGTCCACCTCGCCAGGTGGCTCGGTAAAGACGTCCTTTGGAATTGGTACGCGTGGTTCGTTCCCAACCGACGGTCCATCTTCTGGTCCGTTCCCTGCTGGTGGAGTTTCACAATCGGCAAGCTCTCACAGTAGCAGTGGACCCAATGGTCAAGAGTCTTCCAGTTCGTTCAGCAACAGAGGTCCTAATGGAATTCAAAGTTCGTACAGCCACACTGGACCCAATGGAGTTCAGCAGGGAACTTACGGTGTGCCATATCCGACTGGCAATGATGGACCTAATGGAATTCAGAGCTCGTACAGTCACAGTGGGCCCAATGGAGTTCAACAAGGAGCTGGTGGTTCATTCCCGAACGTTCACAATTCTGGATCGTTCGTGAGTGCTTCCGGCACGATTCCACCTGGTGGACAACCTTCTTTTATCAGTATCAGAGGATCGTTCCCAGGCAGCGATGACGAATCTGTTTCCATCGAAGTTGACGGTCCTGAAGGAACACGCGTTAGTGCTCCCGAAGGTGCGCATATCAGTGGACCCATCGGTGGTAGACCTTCAGGTAAAGATACGACGACCGCAAGGATTGGATAAATCGGCTTTTGTAATATATGCTGCAACAGGATTGTACTTAACCATGTGGGATTTTTTAATTGTGATCTAACGATTATTTGTGTTGTTTTTGCTTTGACCTTGTAAATGTGGTTTAATAAGCTGGCCGTGTGAATGCGATTATTTTTATATTCTTGTGAGCTACGACCAGACTTATGTATAGCTAACGTCAATTAGACGTCGTTATCTAAAGAAGAATTTAACTGGATTGTAAATACTTTGTGTGCTGTATATGTGTGTGTATGGGGAAGTTGCGTGTTTATTGGATGTGAGAGATTAAAATGTACTAAATAAAAGTGTGAATAATTCTAACGATTGGATCAATGTTTTGTAAATATTAAACAATGTAACGTGACTAATCCTAAAGATTGAACGTTTTCTCGATTCTCCCCAATCTAACAAAAAAAAATATATATTTCCTCGTCTAACGTCAATTAAAATACATGATACCTGAAGAAAAAGCGTGACTAATAATTACACCGGAGTAATACCAAGCGAAAGCAGAAGAGAACCAAAAATAAAAGAAAAATAAGAACGTGCTGAAAGTGCGTGTAAGCCCAATTAGCATCTGAAACGAGCACCCGTGTACATAAACCATGAGTAACGCACGTACTACCGCCGTCAATGTCAGACGTAAAATATAACACGAATTCTCATTCCGCAGGTGCGGCGCAGTACCCAGGGCCGAACTATGCTTACTCAGGCCCAGGATACGCTTCAAGCGGTGCCTTCGCACCTGCCTACTACTCTGGACCAGCTTACTCGCCTTACGCTGGTAATGGTGCTGATATGAATGCGATTTTCCAACAGTACTTTGCTCAACTTCAGGCTCAGCAAGACGCTTTCCAGAGACATATTCAGCAACAACTTGCCGCTCAACAGCAAGCGTAAGTTTCTTTTCTTTTTTCATTGGCTTTGTGCAATTTTGGTTTTGGTGGTGGGATTTTGAGTTGTTCAATTTTATAACATTTTATGCGTGCTTTTTTATGTAAGGAGATTTTATATATGGCTGCTTAAATTTGTTAACTAAGGTAATTTTGCTTAAATAAATTTTTGTCTAATGTTTTTCGATAGTACATGTATTAGGAAATTATTTTGACAACACTACGCTCTCAATTTTTAAATTTGAATTACGGTTTTGATAATATTACTTTTGATCTTGTACTATATTTTGAATGATTGCTCGTATTTTTCATAGTTTATGTGTAGGTCGTAATTTATATCACATTAAACTTTCAATATCGAAAGAAAAAAAAATTTTTTTTTTCATCTTTTTGAATACTTAAGATTTATGTAAGCTATAAATAAGCTGTTTTTCAAGATTAAACATTCATTGAATGCGAAAATACGAAAAAACATTTGTTAATAACGAAGCGGGTTTTACGTTTTCTAGTAAAAAAAAATTTTTTCCGCAAACGAAGTGTTAAAATATGGCATAGTAAAAAGTTGTTCTTGCTATTATTTGATTATTTATTTGCGGCTTTTGCTGTTTAAAGTGGTGGCACTTTTGCGAGTGGCGGTGCTTTTATGACTAACGACTACGGGAAAGTTGACCCGAACGCCCAACTTTATGTAAATACAGCCTCCTTACCCAACTACGCGTCAGCTGCAAGTTCTCTTGATTCTCGCTCTGGTTTTGGTGGCACAAAAACTTCTGTCTCCGCTTTTCCCTTTTCAAACAAAGGCATGAAAAACAGGTGACCGTTGTTCTTTTTTTTTGTTGCGTCAATCATAGTCGCTGCATGGAAAACAGAACGCAGGTCACAATATTTTTTTATCAATCATTTTAAATTAGAAATACTCATGTCATTCAATGGCAGCGATGTTATTATTTTTATTTCGCCTTGTCCTTATATAGTTTTTCACATCGACTTATCTGACTACAGTCGATTTCATCATCGATATTTAAATGTCATTATGGCAGCGCATTTAGTGATTAAAAAGTCATCGAATCAATAAAACTACAAACCACAAATAAAAAGTTTTTCATGTCCATGTTTTAAATAGAGCTCACAAACTGCTACTTTTCGAACTGGTAAAACCTGTTCATAATTATTATATTTCACTCTTATAACAGCATTTGGGACCAAAGCAATCAGGTAGACGGTAGCTTCGGCACTCCAAATGGCCCAACAAGTGCTTTCTCTAGCATTAGTGTCGGACCTCAAGGTGGATACCAACAAGGAGCTATCAGCCCGGTAAGATACATTTTTTTTCGATATAGTGTTAAACTTTGATGGCTGGAAAATGGCATTCTATGAATTGTCGTGAAAATCTGAGTCAATGACGAAGAAACTTACGAGGTAGAAATACAAAACATAGTAAGCTGCCGTGACTCGATTGGAGTATTTTTTTATTAACGCAGCAGATTAACGTTGAGCGTAGAATGACGATTTTATTACCTTGCTACTGGAATTAATATCACGCGACACAGTTCATTGATATCCGTTAATGAATCTTTATTGCTTCTTTACTTGATTTGTTACGAGACGACGTGAAAACGCGAGGAAAATTTTTTTAAAGTTCCGAATGCAATAGCATTTGTCACATTCAAAAAGGAAAATTTTTCAAAACTTTTTCAAATATTATCGTATATTTTATTATAAATAAGCGTATTGTACTGTACTATCACACCATAAGAGTATTAAAGCAACAAAAATCTAAAAATCACAATATTCGTTACAACAAAATAAAAAACTATTTGAATTTCTTTCTAAAGGCAAGACCAGGCATCTTCTCTCGTTTCGGCGAGGACGTTCCACCTCCATCAGGCAACAACTACGGTGTCTTCAGCAGTTCAAGCTCGAAGTCATCGATTGGCCCCGACGGCAAAACTATATCCGAAAAAACAGCGACTGTCGGTGTCAACGACAACGGTAAAGTCTCCATCAAGACCGTGCACGATCCTTAAATCTGTCATATTCTAAATGAGATAAATTTGCAAACTAAACTCGTTTTTTTTTTCAACGAGCGGTGTTTCTTCTTTTTATACGCTTATTTTAATGATTATATCGAATGAAAATAATGATGATACCAGTCGCGTTTCTTTTCAACTCTTTTCTAATCTGCGCCTTGGATATACGCCTTGCTGCTCTGCTCCGTTGGATGCTGCAACATGTGTAGCTTCGGAAAGATTTTCGATATAAAGTCGTCCATCGTGTTTCTTATTGCCATCAGCTGTTGAGAGAAACAAAAATGCCCTTTTTGTAATTAAGATTCGATCGTTTGCAATATTTTCAATTAAAATATAATAGCCGAAATATAACGCGCCGCGTTTCTTAACTCAAGCATGACTATTTTGCTCCTTTACGAAGTCGAGACGAAAAGAATCAGTATTAAGTGACTTTTCAATGTCAAACGACTGGAAAATACCATGCGTCATAATAATAGGTAAATCAATCGCGAGTACAAACACATACACACACAGATATATATCGTTGTAAACCATTGTCTACGTTATATATGATTGCCATGAAATTAAAAAGCAATAAATTTGTAAATGACTCGAACAGTTATCGGCGCATCATTTATAAAAAATATGTTTTTTTTTCTTTCTTTCTCGTAATTTTTAGTTTTCTTAAAAATACGACATATTGTATAGAATTACCCGTATCCACGGAGATGCAATAACAACTTTAAATTGTAATACACGTTAAGATCTATTTATTGAATAAATCTTGATAATGCTCGATAAATGCCTGGATCATCGTCTCCAATTATTTTCGAATAAGCGCAAAAGAATCTTCGTGGTTATAGTGACATAAGAGAACTACTATAATGAATCACGCGAGTAATTTGCATGTACACGATCTCAGTCGTCACGTAATACTTTCCTACAATAAAAAACCGAATTGTATTTACCCGAAGAGTATTGTCGACATACTGCATCTGTGGTGGTATAAGAGGATCAATGAGATTGGGAATGATAGAAGCTAATCTTTCGCGATTTTCACTCAAGGGTCTCATCAAATCGAAATTTTCCAAAATTTGCCAAATATTGCTAGAAGAACTGGCTCGATGCATTATTTCATTTCTTATTCTGTCGAGATTCACGTGTCTTCCAATGTTTATACGCTTGTTGCTGTCCATCTGTAAGAAAATGAGAAGCGTGAATTGCTTCTTTTTTTTTTTTTTGCGTGTGCGTTTGGCTAACCGGTTAGACCCGAAATTTCGTTGGATATGTAGACGAGGAAAAAAATTTTAGGACCTGTCAAAATCGAATAATTATCGTTATGTACGGAGAATATTGGCGCTTCTAAGGTGGCGTTTTATGTGTCGCTTAGTATAAAAATGAGGTTTATAATGCGGATAAAATTCTTTGATGATAGCGACTTGCGGCGCTATTTATGTAAGAGTATAAATTTTTCAAATTATTGATGATTCTACCGGGAAACTGTAGGTCTTAGAAAGAAACAATTATGTAATGGATGGGCACATGATGGGTAATTATGTAAAGTTATGACCAAATATATGTCGGAACTTTACGTTAGTCTGAAAATGATGATAAAAATGGTGCTAATGAAATATTTACACGAAAATCTTGAAATTTAAAAATAGCTCGGACAAAATTTTGTCACGGAGTTTTCGTATAAATTATTTATTTTTTATTTAGAGAAAAAAAACGGAAAAGTTTTAAGATGAAGTTTAAAGATCACCGCAAAAATCGAACAAATTACCTTATCCAAAATCGACCTTTCATTAGGAGAATTCGTATTTGCCGACGTATGATCCGTTGGCGCGTTCGCAGCTAATGCACATTCCGGTAGGCTCGTAGGTGTTAATCCGATAACCGGATCCACTGCCGATTCGCCGTCCGATTCCATCGTCTCCTCGTTGTTGTTGTTGCCGTTGTCCTCCTCCTCCTCCCGATCTTCCTCGGCTCTCGACATTATTCCTCGAGCCAATGCCAAACTGACTATCATCAGCACGACCAGGATTGTACTTTTCGCGTGCATTTTGTCCGCTCATCGAAACGAAAATGCGATGGATTGCGATGGGTCTCGTGGATTTTATATCGATCCTCATTAGACAATGAGTTGTCGTGATTTTTTTTTTCGTTACAGTGATTTGATTTTTCATTGACGTCGTACTTCCGTGACTTTTGTTATTTAATTCAATGGAAAAATTTCGTTGGTTGATACTCTTGTTTGATTATTCGGATTATCAATTGCATCTATTTTTAGTTTCTTCAAATTTCACAGTAACAATCTAAGTGAAACAGCTATATATTCAAAGTAATTATTATTTTTATTCTAATGTTTATAAATAAACGAATTTCCCCATACGCACATCAAACGTCAATCCTCTCGAAATTTCGCCATTAAATTAAAATGCATCGTAACTCTATACCTATATATATTCTCCCACAGCACTCGTGACAGTGAGGCTGCGCTCTCGAGTGAATTCTCCGCTGAAAGGTGTGACAAAGTGTTCGCGGTATATATACAGAGTGAAGGGTCAGCGAGCGCGCGCGGTTGAATGCACCCTCGATCGCCTCGTTAAAAGACTCTCTTCGCTCTTTTTTTTTCTTCACGTCGCGTGCCGCGGTCTATTGTGTTGTGTACTGTCTGGGGCTTCGAAAGTACTGAGAGAGAGAGAGTTAAGTTCGATAGGCTTGACACTCTCTTATGGGGTCATGTGTATAAGGTTTTGTGGAGCGCGCGTGCCTTTTGGTAATTTTTGTGGATTGAGAAGTATATAATATACAGTAGGCAGTATGTCATGGGTATTATGAAATGGATTCTTTGGTTTACCGAAAAGTTTATGGTGTATCTCATTATATAACGCAAATGTTAAACTGTCTATATAGCTTGTTTCAATTTTGACGTGAGGTAGCGTATAATTTTTTAATGAGTTTTAAAATTGTGAAGATTGCTCTTTTTTGATGGCCGCTTACTTTTCGTGAAATAATAAATTGTATAAAATACAGTAAAGTTAATTGCTGTGTATTGTGTGAAATTTAGTTTCTTAGAGCGATAATTTTCTACATTTTACGCTAATTATGCATTAAATTATAATGTCGATAATAACATGGATCTTCAGTTTATGCGTTCTAAATACTTTATTGAGAAAATAATTATACAGTAGCTGACCCCATTCAACATTTAGTAGGCAACAATGTGTAAAAAATAACGGTGACCTCCAGAGCTGGTTAACGTGTCACATGAATACTACAGAAAAATAGAGGAAATTTTATTTTGAAGTAATTCTCAGTGGCTTTTAAATATTTTAAGAATATTTGAATAACTATTTCAAAATAACTTTCAATATTGATTTTAATTACAATTTCCAAATGTACTCAGGTGTTCGTGTGGTTGAGATGATTGATTGCAACGCTACATCATTTAGATTTACTTTAAATCGATTTTAAATGAGAATGCTGGCGAATGAGATAGTGACTTTCATTAAAAAAAACCTGTAAATTAATTTCTCATAATCATTTCATTCCGATTTATTTCTCATTTGCGTTTTTCTTAATCTTTGAGACGTAAGCATTATATGATATCAAGGTAAGTTGATTAGAGGATTCTGAAATTTCACTTAAAAGTTAATGCTCAGCTCGTTTTAGCATTTTTGTAAGTCGAAAGGATTACAGCACAACCAGTAATCAATTGTTCGATAATTTGGTCTAAAGTTCAAATTGAGTTTTATGTTAATCTGCTCGCTCATATCATATCTTCAATTTATTTTTTTTTATAAAAACTAAAATTTATTTAGTTACATAAAACAATAAAAATGAAATCGATTCATGCAATGGAAAGTTATTCGAAAATCAACACACATAAATACATAAGTAAGTCAAAGTGATAACTTTTTCGGCCTTGCGAGGTATCTAAAATTGTTATGTGTATAAACATTGATGCAATTGCAAAATCGCACTTCTAACAAACAAACAAAATGTGGTATCAACAATAATATTAACTTGTTCACTTTTCGCGATTTCAATAAAATTTACCGCGAAGAAAATATTTCAAATTCTTTTTCCAATACTCACCTTGTTTGTACCTTGCTCATTTTTGTGATTTAGCGCTCCACCCATAATTGAAGTCCACGACCATCACTCACCCATCAATTATCCTCATCGTCGACAACAACTAGGTTAATCGAGATAAAAATCAATCGTTTCTCACAACGCTCGGTTTCGCGAAAAGTAAAGAAAGAGAAAAAAAAGAATAATAATCCGACAAGGCTACGAGATGCAAATGAGCGCGTCGACTTTTCTCGAGAGCACCACAATATACGTAGAGCAGAGGCAGGTTATTGTCTATATACTGTACTCGCGAGTGTGCGTCGCATATATGCGTGACTTGCTCGTTATAGGTGCTATATACGCGCTAGTCGACGGGGCAAACCAAAGAACGGGTTAATTGGATTTTCGCGATTGTCCTGGTGTGCGCGTGCAAAGAGAATTTCAAGTTTCTCTCTCTCTCTCGCGCGAGTGCTTTTATTGCTTGCCGCGAGTACTGTACTCTCTTGGCTTTGATTGCTTGAGAATTGATTTAGGCAATTAACACCTGCTTTGTTGTGTTGCCAGCGGTATGCCTGTATACCGAGTAGTTCTGAAGTTTGAGTTTGTCTTTTTTTGTGCAATTTTATTTTAAATTATATTTACATAGGATTTTTACCTTAAGATTTAAATTTCAATAGAAATTCCACTTTTTGATCACACAATGTTTTAATTTTAATATTGAAAATTATACAGCTTTAATAATTCTAGAGTATCTATTGAACTCAATTGAAAAACTGTAGTTTAAGATAAAACTTTCTAAAACTATGAATGAACATTGAAACTAAAGTAATGCATTGTAATATTAATTTCAAACTATTTGCGTTCAAAATAATAATACCCTTCGAATTTTCAAATAACAATTAAAAATTATTTTCTGTCGCATGCAAATTGCCACGCAACGTCGGTTTTAAATTTCAACCAGAGCATGAAAAAAAAAAATTGTTCATTCAAACAAGCGCTGAGTCTTTCTTTTTTCACGCTTCATACCGTATGTAATATTTCCCGTCGTTAATTTGATTCTTTCAACTCTCTCTTTTTCTCTTTCGCCCCCGCGGCAACCAAAACAATAAACGTATACGCATCATCATCAACATCGTTAAACGAAGCAAAAAAGACGTTTACAGCAATTAAAAATTTCCTTTCCAGCAGAGTTCAATATCAAAAAGGCATCTTTCTCTCTCTTCCAACTAGGGCACTGAAAAGCCCCTACGGTCCACAATAAATATGAATGAACGCGTGGTACTGCTGCTGCAGGCGGGAGAATGCGGTAGAATTTACCTTTCTATAAAGCGAGGCGGCATTGTATAAGTCGGCGAAAAAGAAAAAAAAAAGCTTGCGCGCGCGCTCGCGGATCCATTGTGCGAGTAGCAAGCATTGTGCAAGCACGAGAGAAGAGAGAGCCGCGAAGACTCTTCTGGGCGGCTAATGGGCCGTGACGGACGATGCCGCTTGTGTTACACTCCTCGTCCCTTTGCCTCACTCTCTCTTTTTGTTGTGCCTTTTCTTGGCTGCGTGTGATGTGTGTACGCCAACGACTTTTTGTCAGTTTTTCACCTTTTTTTTTTTCTTTTCGTTGCCGCCTAAACGTTTGATGGGCGCGACTCGCGTCGCAAATATTTATGTTGTCCAATGTGGGCCTTCCTTTTCTGTTGGAACATTATTGGATGGAATATAGAATGGAGTGTCGCGACAAGTTTACATAAATACGACTGCTATTAGCGTCGAACGTTAGACGACTTTTTAGGTGAAAGTTGAATGTTAGGCGAAAAAAAAAAAAATTTGAGCGACACTTTTAGTTGTACTAACAAAGGAAAAAATTTCATAATTCATAATGTACATACTTATGACAGTTGCGCGGACAGTTATTCTTTTCGACGATTTAAAAATAACTCTGAAAGGGTTCGGTTACTCGTGACAGGTTTTAAAGAAAGACAAATAAACCTTTCCAACTAAATAGAAGTTAAAAGTCTCTGTCTCTCCCCTGTGTTCGAAAATAGATTAATGTGAAAAAAAACCGACCGATAATGTAAACGACTGTCGCTTAATCTCCGCCTTGGCAGACATCCGCGCGCGCGCCAAAAAAAAAAGAAAGAAATGCAAGAAGGAGTTAAGGCGTACACAAGTAACAACAAGCGTCAAAAAAAAAAAAAAAAAACACGCAGCATCCGTTTGATTTTGGTGTAATGCCGTATAATTGGACGGCGCTCGCGTGCGCCTCGTTATTCATTTTAAACAAGACGTCGTCGAGTAAACCATTAATTTTGTCGCCGAGCTTTGACGAACGATTTCGGGGAAACATGTGTTGCAGAAAATTCGCGGGGTGTGGTACACCACAGCCAAAGATTTATCGCGATCCAACTGGGCGGTCTCTTGGAGGGGTAACGGAAACAGAATTTCAACGGCAAAGTTTTTATTTTATTTTGACTTCTCAATGTGAAGATTTTTATTCTCTCTTTGTACAAGGCTCTTAAATTTAGGGTTTTGCTATCTATGTACAGTGTGATCGTGAATGGTTCGTGATTTCAGAGATCTTCGTAATTTCAACAAGAGGGCAAACTACAAGATTATAAGTTTCGCGTAGCTTGCAATTATCTACGTTGTAGAGGGAAGACACTCGCTGATTATTTTAAATTAGGCACTTATGCTTGTATGATAATTGTTGGTGTAGTTTACCTATTCGAAAATAAACGGAATGTCTACATACTCTTGCAAATTACGAAGGTCGAAGTCACTTTTGCGTTCAAAGTATTTACAAAAATACAAAAGAAGACTGTTGGCACGCATGAATTTTACATGAGGCAAGAGCCTCAACAAAAAAATCTTAATGCTGATACTTTTTATAAGTGAGATCCAACACTTTTGAAAAGTGTTATATCGATTTCTCAAGATTCAACAAAATTAAAATATAAAATGTAATAAAACTCTCAATTCTTAAACACTAAGTTCTTAAATTACTTAAAAAACCAAGTCACAGTACAGATATTTACAGTCTTAAAGAAATATACACACGCAATCATAGCGAGAAATTGAAATAAATACGTGAAATGAACGTCGTTTTCGGTACAAATAAGAATTTTTCGTTAGGATTCTTAGATTTAACAATATCGGTATACTTGTAATCTCTGAATCTAATATTAAGGATTCCTTTATATCAATATTTTTTAAATGTTCTTATTAATATTTTAAGCTCGATTTTTTTACTTTCACGATAAAAAACAATCTAAAAATGTCTTGCAAAAGCACTTGGCAACAATGTTACTCTTATTTCAAGTCTTGAAATTGCATTTTTTTCTAAGCTGATTATTTTGATTATGTTTCATCTAAACTACATCTCAACAACAATTTTAATTACTCGCATCAAGATTCAGTGTGCTTATAAATATGCAAACAGGGAGTAGATACAGAAAGTAAGATACACTTAACCATAAATTATATACAATTTTAGAAATAATATACTTTTTTTAGTCAGTTCGCAATCAACGCAATATACACGAGAAAAAGACGCTCTTTTTCAGTTGCTAAACGTATAATAATAAAACAGTCTTTTAATTAAAAAAAGAATAATCGATATTCCATCATCGAAAAACCAACGCAGTCTCACGTAACACGAAAAAAAGAGCGTCTTTCCAATCCCTGTTTACACGAAATTCACAGTCAAGTAGAGCAGCACTAAAAATCCACGCTTTTAAACGTATTTGGTGAGCTGAGTGTGGAACTCCTGCAGGCAGACGATCAATTGGCTAAAGGTAGGTCGTTCGTCAGGCGACATCGCCCAACAGTAAGCCATGACTGCGAATAGCTCGTCTGGACAGTTGACAGGTTGAGCTAGTCTATAGCCATCTCTCAAGTAGTTCGCCATTTCGAATGGATCGACTTCGACGTACGGTTGCTGCGCTAACGTGGTTAATTCCCATAGCAAAACTCCGAAAGACCACTGGAATAAAAGTAAGGTTTTAAAATACTTTTTCAAAATCAATATTGAATATTTTAATATGTCTGGAATGTAAGCTAATTTTCCAATTAAGTAACACCAGAATATTATTGAATCCTTTATAAATTTAAACCTTCTGTAATCTCACGAAGAGCAGACAATGTAACGTTATTATTAATTCATCCCTATCACATTATTCAATGAATCGAGTTCTGTTTGAACCAAATTGATTAAAGCCATAAATAGACGAACATCCCAGTAGCATTATCGTCTACCGTTACAATTTACAAAACAAAAGATTCGATAAAGCAAATATTCATTAACATTCGTCTGTTCAGCAGTAACCTTATCGCATTAAGTAGCTTATCGAAGTGACGTAATTTCATTCAATGAAAGAATTAAAAAAAAACAAGGAAAACTTACCACATCGGAGGCAGTGCCGAATGATTTGTTGAGAAGGCTCTCGATCGCCAGCCACTTGATCGGTCGGTTCTCGTTATCGCCGAGGCAGTAATAATCTTGCGGAAAGAGATCGCGCGCCAATGCGTTATCGGTGATTTGCACTCGAAGCTCGTCGTCGACTCTGCAATTTTAGAAAATCGTGTTCATGGTAGAATTACGCGAAAATGCATAAAACGTTATTCTTGGCCAACCGCGCGCAGACTCGGCCAAAAAAAAAGTATAAAAAGTTTTCGAAAGCACACAGAAAAACCCAACCCCTCGAATATATATGTCAGCTCAATCTCCGCACCACGCCCTCATTCCTCAATTTCACGCCATAAGCGCGCAACACATTCCACCCCACTTATTTTTCACTCGGCGAGCGAGAAGCGTCTCTAAAAATATACTCACACGCAGTTTCGCGCGGCGATATCCCGATGAACGAGGCGCTTGCGGTGCAGATATTGCACACCCTTGGCGACTTGCAGTGCCATTTCCACGACTTCCTGGGTGGTGAGGGCGCGAGTCGGCCCCTCGCTGGTGAGCTTGCAACGCAGCAGGAACCTCTTCATGTTCTTGTAGCCGGTGTGCGGATAGAGCAAGAACGGCGCGCCGCGTTCCTCGATCGACACACCGCAGACGGGCAAAAGTGCCGGGTGGCTCAGTCCGTGAAGCGAGAAACCTTCGCGGAGGAGCAGTGCCATCTGGAATTGCGAGGTGTTGAGAGGAATTTTTGTATTTTAAACTTGTCAATGAACGTGAATAGAAATTGAGAATTTACCTGGGCTTGAGATGCGTGTTCGGCGGCAGTTTTGACGAGTACGTCTCTTGGCTTTGACGCGCCTTCCTCGTGATAACTTCCTCGATAGACACGCCCGTACGTTCCCTCGATCTCGACACTCAATAGTCTCACTCGGCATCTGTAAATGTCGAAAGAAACATATTCAAATCGTCGGTTTTCAAGAAAAACCCTCGTAGCTTTTGAACTTTGCGAGTCTTTTAATTATTTGCTCCCGTGCGATATCAAAGCGATATGCAAACGAACTATATCCTCAAAAGCGAGGGAAAAAAAACTAACGCAGACACGTTGCTTTTTCCATGATTGGCAAAGTCAAACTACACACGCGTAATCCAGCCTTCCGACGGCGCTTTTGCAAAATTCATGGCTGTGAGTTTCTTTCTCAATTAGCTTTGACTTTGTCTAGCGCTTGTGAATATTCAAGACTTAGAGCGAGAGAGAGAAAAAAATTGTTCTCTCTGCGCGCTCCCGCGAGCCTACCTAGTTTTCTTTCCACCTCGTCAAAGAGTTTCACCGCGCACACACGGCAATGCGGCGGAGTTTGAAAGAGGGTGGAAAAATTGGAGGAAAAAAAAAACAGATTTTTTCTCCTTTGAGCGCCATAGCTGTGCGCGGTTTCCCCCGTACAACGAGCTCTCGTGAAAAAAGAGAAATCTGCAAATCATTGGCATGAAGAATTCCCCCCCCCCCCTCCTTTCTCAGTTGCCATTGTGTCGTTTGACTTTGTCAACTCGCCAAACGCAATTTTCGAGTACGCGCGCGTGGAAATAAAAAAAATTCGTGTAGACTTGTTAGATGACTTGGTTTTTTCCTGCGGAATGGGAGCATGCGTAAGTTTTTATTATGCTCGTTAAAAAAAATAGTTTTTTTTTTTTTGCAAACATTACACGAAAGTTTGATCGTTCGCAAGTAGCTATAAGCGCGAGCATTATTTCCGCCAATTAAACTTCAAATTACACGGCCCTAACTTAAATATACTCTCGCAATGAGTCATTTTATAATCTTCAAACTTTTGCATTATTCATCGAAAGTGCATTTGAATTATGTACTAATTAAAACGGCTTTTCTCACCAGCTTCGAGCGAGAAGAGAAAGAAACGTTCTATTGTTCTCGAAAAAAAAAATCCAATCGGCTTTTGCACGAACAATTTCATCGGGCAAACACAGATGAAACTTCACGAAAGTAGGTACTTATAATAGTTCGACGGTTTAGCCGCTTAAAGCGGATTTTCGTTTCGCGCGCACTCGACACAGATTTCTCGTACCATTGAATTTTTTAAACGAACAAAAAAAGATTTTTTTCTTTACCTCTGCACAGGACACTCCTGAATCCTTTCGTAGAGATCACGATTGGATCGATCGTCCAAGCGTCTATAGGTCGACACGGAAGCTGCGGACGGTGGTGGTGGTGTTTCCGGCGATAGGAAAGTCTGAGCGGGTCCAATGCCAGTTCCTCGCTCGACGCTGCACGCCGAGCCTAATCCTCGCGATTCTCTGCAAGTTTTAATGAATGAACTGACGGAACGAAGTTTCGGTGAAAGAAAAAAAGTTTTTCTTTTTTTTCCAGTTCTTCAGAATTATTATCAATTCGGAAGGTTAATTCGGACGAAAAAATTCGTTTTTAAAAATAAAATGCTTACACAGAAAAAAGGTTTATCTGATCCTAATAATATTTATTAACAGTTACTAAATCTCTTTGTAGAATATGAGCAAACGAATGATTTATTGACTATTAATAAACCATTTATTGCAATTCTTAACAATTTATCAAATAAATAATTTATTAATAGCTAAAAAATTATTCATTTGAATTCAAAATTAATCAAATTAACTAAATTTTTGGTTCTAAGTAATCAACCCAAAATCTTGTTACAGTTTAATGATCTTTTAAGATCGTCTTCAAAGAATGAGCAATTTTAATATTCTTCAAAAAACTAAATTTTGTAGTCAAAAACGACATCTTTGACTCTGTATTTTCGATGGGATCTTTATCGAAGAATGTAAATTCATTGATAGTTAATAAATATTTATTAGCAGTTAATAAATATCTTATTTCAAGCAACACAGGTCATTTTTTCTGTTTTGTAATGATTACTAAATGATTTATTAACTGTTAATAAATATTTATGAAAAGTACCAAATAAATCTTCTTATTTGATTCAAACATTTCTTTTTTTCTGCGTATAAGATTCAAACTATAAAAAAAAAGAAACTCACTGCAAAGGTTCTCTGTGCCTCCTGGCCTTCTTATCCCTGACGTAATATGCGAGCACGAGTACGCAAATAGCAGCGATAAAGGCGCAAGCACAGCCGACTGCCGCGTAGAAAATCTGTCCGCCGGAGCTGCTGCCCGAAGCAGCGACCGACACTTCCTCGGGTCCGGGATAATGACTCTGATCTTTGAGGCAAATTTTCTTGCGTTTGAATTCCAAACTGGTGATGTTTCGTCGCGTCAGCGACACGTTGATGCGAAGCGTCAAATCGACCTCCGCGTCATACGGACCGCAATGCATCGCCATTGCCCAGGTTTGAATTCCACCCACGGGTATGTCACCCGTGTCGGAGATGTTGAACGAAGTTGAGAGTACGGCTGGATCGCTTATGTCCACGAAGACTGTGTAGGGTAGCTGAAACAAAAAAAAAGGATGGATGGTTTTTTTTTATTATTGTTAAAATCGGAAAGGTTCGTTTTTATTATTTTCTTTTCCGAAGTCGTAAAAAATAAATCGCGCATCGGCAATCTCAATCATCC
>JAWWMK010007574.1:22500-27552 GCA_035047105.1 Galeopsomyia nigrocyanea
ATTATATCCAACGCGACGTGACTTTCAAATATAACCTATATCATCCTCTCGCAAAAGAAAAATCGTGCAACAAACATTAAACAATCACTTTACACCTCTCAGCAAAAAGAAGAAGAAAAAAAAAGAAGCACCGTTGCTCGTCTTTCTCTCTCTCTCTCTCTCTCTCTCTTTCTCTCTCTCTCCCACACTTTCTCTACTGCGGTCCAGGCAGTATAGGTAGTAGCCGGTATAAATCTAAGGCAGCGCGCCCGTTCGCCAAGCAAAAGTTCTGAGCGCACGAGGGTCAGAGAGTCCAAAGGAAAAACAAGAAGAAGAAGAAGAAGAAGAAGAAGAAGAAGCGAGCACGAAGAGAGGAGAATCCCCTATCTGGAACCTATCTTCCTCCTCCTCCTCCTCTTCTCTTCGTCCTTCTCCTTCGCGAGAGAGAGAGAGTATCTGATAGGGCCCCGGTTAACAAGGCACGAGTGAATTTTTAAGTCACCGGAAGACAATGCAACGACTCTCGCTTCGTGTATTTGCTTTCGGCCTTTACCGGTTTTCTGCATCAGATATGCCTGCAGAAAACCGCACGACCCGAGCGCCCAGCTTCTTCCAGCAGAGAGAGACTTTGTTCTTCTTACTCTTCGTCATGAGCAGCAGCAGCAACAGCAGCAACACACCACTCTTTTTTCATTCCCAATATACTCTTCTTTTTTTCTTTTTTTGAAGGAGGGAGGAGGGATATCTATACGCGTGCATGCCCTCTGTCCTCTTCTCGCGTGATGTCGTTAGAGGAGAGGCCAAATCTGTATTTAGTATCGAGCAGGATGTGCTGTTATTTTAAGCTGAGATTTTGCGATTCCAGAGATATAACATCGCGGAGGATTTTATAGATGATTCGATTCTCGAAGTACAATTGTTACCCGAGATGACAATTTATTGGGAAATTTCATTCAACGTCGATTCTTCATTGACTCGCGTTCATTATTCATTCTGCAATATAGGTCGCGACATCACTTCTCTCTCGCAAAAATAAACCACGATAGATATTGACTTGAAGCTTTAACGAACAGCAGCAGAAAACACCCAATCAACGGTCACCAAAAAAAAAGAAGAAGAAGAAAAAGAAGAAGAAGAAGTGCTCAGAGCGCAAGGGTCGCGCTTAACCCAAAATAAAAAGAAAGTTTGCACGACACGGAACCACCGAGCGCACGAGAAAGATCCGCGTGTGTCCCCTTCTTCAGAAGTATAAGATTCACCTCAGTGATAGTCCGCAATTAACAGCCTCCTCGATCGCCTTCGCTGTTCGTTAGAGTCGTTGTATGCACACATACACACATGATTGCGTGACGTGGAATAAAACATGAGAGAAGGTATATAGCATTCGTCTCATTTAATTAGAGAAGATGCCGAGCAGCTATTTTGCATTGCACGCGACGATTTCTCTTTTTTTTTTTCTTTCTTCGAAACAGTGACATTCGCGCGGAGAAACGTTTATTCGCACGCGATATAATATATAAAGATTGAAATTCAATTTCGCTTTAAATTATTAAATTGCGTAATTTCTCTCTCGCAGCCCATTAAGTTATTTAATTCTCCCCTTCCCTCCCTCCTTCGAGTCATTTTCTCAAGAGATATATCCGGGTAAGTAACCCTTTGATCAGTCTTTTGCATCTTTACCCTCTACACACACCTTTGAAATTTTTTTTTGCGCATTCACCTTTGAACGCGCGCTCTCCTCGCTCATCATTCGACAATTAAAATTTCAAAAATTGCATCTCTCCATGGCTTCTTTTCAAAGATGCACAAAGAAACAAGCCGCCTGAGAGATTAAGCCCCTGGAAGAAAACACACACACACACAACGCACTATACACTCGTTGCCAGGGAAATAGCCACTCGGTCGCTCTCGCGCGCGCGACTTTAATCAATCCTACGTGCACCGCCTTTGATCTTTAGCATCCCCCTTATACTCGCGCGAGTGAGACAAAAAACTCAAGCTGCGACCCTTACCGACTTCAAAGAAAGGGCGACGTAGCAGCAACGTCTATACGTGAGTTTGTTTCTTTCTTCTTTAGTTTGTGTGTGTGAAAAGGAAACGCGCTTTTTTTTGCACGTGCGTGTTTGACTTTCGATGTTGGGTAATGAGAAAATTGTAAGAGCGCAGCTTTCCATTTGGTGTAATACTTATGTATATGTATATATGACGGGTATTATAGATTACATATAGACAATGGAAGAATTTCTTTTCTATTTTTTCTTCTTCTTTTTTGGTGAGAGAGAGAGAGAGAGAGAGAGAGAGAGAGAGAGAGAGATAGGGTTTCGCGTTGTTCTATTGAAGAAAATGACAATAGCTTTTCTATGGCTTAGAATACCGCGCTCTGAGGTTTGGAGTTCTATTGATAGCGAGCTTTCACTTGTATGTACGTGTGTGTGTGTATAGTACTGTTGCTCAATGCTACTATTAAGATTAAATGGCCTACAGGCTTTTATCCTTTTGCAAATAACATGTCGCTTTTTATTTTGGGATAGAGTGCTGCTGCTCGTAAATCTTAGTGCTAATAGATTTTTATTGACTGACGGTAGCTGAGTAACTGCCTTTTGATATCTGATTTATACTGGGCAAACAGTGATGAATGTTAGAGGTAAACGTAAACGTGTATTTGCTACCATGCGATAGTAGGTTTTTAAACGAAGTTTTTTTAAATTTTTCATCGAGTCGTAAGATTTTTTTGTAAGACCATGACAGATTTACTGAAACTTTTCTACATTCATCTTCCAGAAACTGTATCATCCATCGACACCCACATTCAGTCTCTTTTTTTCGGTAACTTTTTTGTTCAACAAACCCCCCCCCCCCCCCCGTAAAATCTATTTAAAACCGCACATAAATCAATTGCATAGCAAAACCCACCCCGACAAAGAAGAAAAAACGTACCGCCGCCGCCGCCGCCGCCGCCACCGCCCTTTTGCTTACCCATTTACGAGCTGCATCCCACAAGCATGTATGTATAAGAAAAAAAGTATAAAGAAAAGAAAGAAGGAGTGTCGCTTCCGAGGCGTGAAACAGCCGGCTGGCGAAATTTCGCGGACGTGTCCCTTGCTGTCAAAATAAGCCATTGAGCTTGAGGCTGACGAGCCAAAAACCAGGAGAGAGAGAAAGGGAAGAGAACGAAGAATGAGCGCGCAGATGCAAATCGCGCGCGAACCGTCTCAAAAGGAGACGAATTAAGCAGAGAGAGAACGAGCCAAACTAAAGATTTTTTTTCGGACGTGGGACTGGCAGATGAATTGGATTATAATTTGTTACTGAGGTTTCCGAGGATTTCTTCTATTTTTTTTTCTTCAAGGCTTCGTGGATTATGATTTATCGATCTTTTCTTCTCTTTTTCACGAATTTTGGGAGATTAAGGTTATGTAAAAGTTTTTGAATTTGGTTTTAATAAGTGGATTATTTTTAAGTTGAATTCTGTGGTATTAAATTGCGTATTTACAAAGTTGCTCTTGCTGATCTGTACGAAATGACGTTCAAATAAACTTTCTCGTTATTTATGCATTTGTAAAAATATACTCAGAGAGGATAATCATATTTATATACAAGAAAAATTTGAACGACAAATATTCATGACGATTCTCATTATTTGTATTTTTAAACAAAAGTTCATTATTCCCGTTTCAATAATGTTATAAGCGACAGAAAGTGAAGCACACTTATTTTAATGCTCATCATTTAGTCAAATGCATTCTTGAGATGAAAATCAATTTACTCCTTACACTTAGTATCATTGTCAGTATGACAGTTCGCAGTAAGTTTAAATTAAAAATAGCAGATTACAAGTACCAGTTACAGATCTACTAACTTTTAATGGAAAAATAACGACTATACAATTTATGTTTGACACAGACGTCTCAGCGGGTGTTTGCTGGTTCGACAGTTACGACAAGGAGTGCCAGAAAAGGGGCGCGAACTATAAAGCCAAATGTGTATCGACAGGATGGTTAAACTTTTTTCAATCTACCGAATGTGACTGTAGTAAAAATACAAATTCCAATGTCATTATTGATCATAGTGATGATTCTGACAGTCCTAAGCGTCACTTTGATAAGGACAGTGACCACGGTAATGTAATTATTGATCGTAACGATGATTCTGACAGTCCTAAGCGTCACTTTTATGAAGACAAGGACCTCGATAATGATGAAAAATTTCAAGAGTACTTGGCAAGAAGGGATATTATCTGATTGATTTTTAGGTAAAATTGAAAGCAACTAACATAGATAAACCATGTTGTACGCAAAACGATGAATTAAAGCAAACCGGAACCCCAAAATTTCCATTACAATCCTCACATACAAATCTCCCTCTTCCATTCCTATAACTCTCCTCCGTGAACAAAAATCATAAAATCTCACACCTCGACAATATACGTGCAGAAAGCAAAAACACCACCCATCAAGCCTTACTCGCTGGCATGATTACGAAAGAGAAAACCGGTAGATGGAAGAAGGAGGTCCTGTGGGCCCCAGAAATCCAACACCTCAAGGAACCGGAGAACCTTTGCGTGTGCTACTGCTATACTGATTTTTTTTGCGTATATACGAGCATACAAAAGGCCACGCACTTTATATTGGATTTACGCCCAGAAACAATAGACCTCTTTATATTCCAACAGGGGGAACCGGAGTATGTGTGTGCGTGCGAGAGTTGAACCTGTCGAAAAATTTTTCGCGGCTCGATCACCGTTCAAGATGAAGTGTCGAGGTCATATACACTTTGTTGTTTCTCTTTTTATTTCGATGGGGGTATTATGCGAAGAGCAGATTTTGGGTTCTATTATGTATCATACAGGTAAGTACTTTTGTTTTGTTTTTTTTTTTTGTTGAGGGAATATGGCATTGAGAATCGTATTATATGAGCATTGAATCGATCAGTTCTGAAGTACATATTGTGTATTTTCATTCAAAGTCAGTTTCTCAGATGCTTTATGTATCATTGCATACACGGAGAAAATGTTCACCGGAAAAATTACGGTGACAGTAACGTAAAACCGGGACATGGTGTCCGTACACCTAA